>JAGDQP010056619.1:0-12904 GCA_022664845.1 Lepisma saccharinum
TGGGGGGTACATTTTGCCTAGGCATATGATACCCCCCTGTGTTTATGTTTAAGACCTGAAAAGTATTAACGACTTTTGTTATGCCAACAATTAGCTATAATGCTGTTCTCCGTGGGGGGTACATTTTGCCTAGGCATATGATACCCTCCTGTGTACATGTTTAAGTCCTGAATACTATTGACCGCTTTTGAAATCTTAAGAATAAGCTATAATCCTTTTCTGTTTGGGGGGTACATTTTGCCTAGGCATATGATACCCCACTGTGTACATGTTTAAGTCCTGAATACTATTGACCGCTTTTGAAATCTTAAGAATAAGCTATAATCCTTTTCGCCTTGGGGGTACATTTTGCATAGGCATATGATACCCCCCTGTGTACACGTTTAAGACCTGAAAAGTATTAACGACTTTTGTTATGCCAACAATAAGCTATAATGCAGTTTTCCCTAGGCATATGATACCCCCCTATGTGTCTGTTAACAGGCAATAATGACCCCCTTTTCCATCATGACAATGTTTTTCTGTAGAGGGTACAGCCTGCCTAGGCAAATTGTACCCTCCTTAGCTATTCTTCTTGATCAGGCAAGAATTACCCCCCATCTAAAGTGCCGACATTTCTAGGGGGTACGATTTGCCTAGGCATTTTGTACCGGGGGGTAACTTTTGCCGGGGGTATTTTTTGCCGGTTACACCTGCTTGACCTGGTGACGCGATTTCAACCAGATGAGCAGGAGGACAAAACAGAATTTTAATTTATTTCTTTCCTTGCGTTTGAACAGTGATTCTTTCAGAGGTGACACAGACGGGATGTGTTACGCCCAGAGCACTATAAATACGACGACGAAAATGCCCAGTTCGTTATACTTCCCATACTGCGTTACTTGGATTATTTGGGTCAAGATTCGGACCTACATTTCACTCTGCCTTCGCCTTGAGAACCCCCACTTACACACAGAAAGAAAGCAAACACCATCGCATAAACATTCAACACAAAAGACGCGGGCCTCCACTCTCACATTCGCTCTCCAGCACTCTCTCCGGCAATTATCGAAGTCGGCCGAAGATGCCCGAATGGCTTCACTTTGTTAGTAGCAAGCCACAAGTAACAAAAGTAACTCGGTTTCAGCTCTGACAAGGGGAAGGATCTTGGAAAGAAACTGCCCATGTCTTATTCAAGGTACTGACCCAGGTTTTGAGTGGTCTGACAGAGGAAAACTAGGGATAATCTTAGTCCGGTTAGCCGAAACCAGCATACAACTCAGGTTCTCCCAATAACCAGGAGTACACTACTGAGTGCTGTAAATAAATTTATGATGATGATGATTGTTCTGTCCGAAGGCATGTCTTGACCCGAAGGTCCCTGAGTAAAGTAAGGTTCTGGCTTGCTATTGCCTTCCATCGAATGATGAGACCTACAGTTTCACATGGGCTCCGAACTACTTGTACCCCCACAGGGAATCGAATCCAAGACCCTTTAATTACAAAGCAGCGAGCGTTATATTTTTGTGCAGAGGTGTATACCCAGAAAATGAACAATATATATACTCCAATGGGTGAGAGGGATAAGAAGAAAACAGTAATTTTAAACAATGCAATAAACAAACAGTTTAGATTTTTAATTTCAAATTTCGACTCTTAGAAGCCTAAAGAACATAAATAAAATTTTTAATTCAAATTCAAATTTCGATTGTTGTAAGATAAAAATATTTAGATTAAATGTTTTAAAGCAGATTAAACGTGATGTTTTAATAAGTTAATGTTATAAAAGTAGTAGTAGTAGTAGGAGGAGTAGGAGTAGGAGGAGGGGGGGAGTATTTGTACTAGTATTAGTAGTAGGGGGAGTATTTTGTAGTAGTAGTAGCAGCATAGTATTAGCAGTAGTGTTTGTAACGGTAGTAGTAATAGTAGTTGTTGTTATGTTGGTAGTAGCAGTTATAGTTGTTGTTAGTAGTAGTAGTAGTATTACGACTATTAGTGTTGCGAACATAATTTTACTCACCCCACACCAACGAGCGGATACTTTAGCTAGTTATTACTATTGTCGACATTTGTTGTTGTAATATTAATGTGTTTCTATTATTAAATGTTGTTATAATAACACTCATTAATATTACAGACATTTGAAACGGAGAAAACGCTTTAACTTGAAATATTACTTTCCTCGTGAAGATACTTCATCAAACAGAAATTTGAAATAACACTAGGATAACATAATATTTTACAGAGCCGAGCTAATTTAAATTGTACACCCGAAGCCTGAGAGGAAGATGACGTCAAAGAAGCTTCCCAAGTGTTTAATTAAATAAAATCATTGGAGTAGGTCAGCAGTGTGCGATGTCACTTTGTTAGATGAAAAGAATGCTTTTCGTTTTCCTTTCTGCCCTCGAGGACTCAAGGCTTAAATTAGGGTTTATGGAAAACAGAAGCTTGCAATCTTTTATGAAATTTCTCTTGAACTCGCAGAAGAGCCTTTAAATAACGTATAATTTCTTTTGTTATTTGAAGAAAACTCTTAATAGATTGCACATTTTGAGACTTGTGAGACCTTCCAAATAACTTCTTCAGTTAACAACAAAAGCTTGAAGTTTAAACGTCTCATATAAATCATTCATATTCAAGGCTTAGCCGGAGCATACTATTATTAAAATTTTCCCGAACAAAATCGTGTATGAAGACAATTCCTTGGGTTTTGAAAAACGGAGAATGTGACACACTGTTTAACGATATATATAGGGTGCGGAAAAACTATGATATGAAATAATCGAGGGCTAAAAAGAGTGGTCAAATGGAAGTATTTTCAACATATAAACCATGGGTCTTCGAAGCCTTGGTTAGAGCCCGAGACGCCAAAGATTATGTACCTTGTCGTGCTTCTTGTAAGTGGTTTCTGCAAAGGCGAGCTGAAAATAACGCTTTCGCAGAGTTTATCCTGACAACTTACGAGGCTACATTCAATCAGGAAGAAATTATTAACACTCAATAGCACTCACACCTGTGCGAAAATCCGCACATGACGTTCAAACATGAGTATCAAAAACGTTTCTCTGTGAACTTATGGGTCGACATTGTAAACAAATTTCTAGTAGGACCGTATATACTTCTGTAAAACTGCGACATGTATTTAATTTTTCTCCAAAATTGTCTACCTGTATTGTTGGAGAATATATTCCTTGAAGTGCGACATCAAATATGGTTTCAACATGATAGTGCTCGCCCCATTTTACCTTGGCTGTACCTCAACACCTCAAAATTGTGTTTGGTAACAGGTGGATAGACAGAGGCTGTCCTGTAAATTGGCCTTATAGATCTCACCGTTAAACGCTCTCGGACGTGTCTTTTGGGATGCGTTGAAAAACTTCGTTTATGAAATCCCAATTGCATCTATGGATGAGACTACACTCAAGTCTAATAAAATATATATGATATTAAAAAAAAGAAAAAAAAAAGAATTAATCCCCCCAACCGCGAAAACAGGGCCCAGGTTTATCCATCGGGAACTGGGCCAAAGAATCATCCCCATAACCCTCCCGTCTCTTAAATTCCTTTTTTTACATTTTTTTTATTTTTATTTGTTATTTTAACTGTGGAAAAGGTCCTACTGACTCCGCACCCCGACACCATGTCAGGGGCCGAGGTGGGGAGACAGAAAACGGGGATGGACCACCCCAACTTCGTGGAGAACATCTTTAGTTCGTTGCGTCCCTCAGACGCGCGAAGCGGAGTTGAGCAAAGGATGCTGAGAGGTGGGGGTGGCAAGGTGGGTCCCAAATATAAAAAAATATATGGATGAGTTGGTAGCCAGTATTGTAGAAGCTTTTCACATACTACTGGAAATACCCAATATTATTGCAAGAGCGCGTCAATCGTGGGTTCGTCGTTGCGAGCTGTGTCTACAAGTTGGAGGCCAAACATTTGAGTATTTGCTGCAAACGATATGAGTACTAATACTTCCTAAACGTCATTTCGGAGATCAAGACGGTGTTGACCTAACCTTAGTCTTGATGACAGCCTGCACTTTTGCAGGCATACTTTCAATCAAATGGTTCAAGAAATGGTTTCTTGAAAAATGGCATCCCATTCCTAGCGGAGTGCCGAAATGATAAGAGGAATCGATGTGGGTCAGAGTGGTCTAGCACGAAATCAGCGTTCCAAAACATCTTAGACACGTACTATCGGATTCAAATCAGGATTATGCGCATGACAATCCATTAGTGTGACGTTGTTGTCGTCAAACCACTCCTTCACAATCCCTGCAGTCGTGCTGAAAGACACAATTGTAATTTCCGAAATGGTCTTCGATGGTACGCAGTAGGAAAGTGCTTAACATCTCCACATAACCTTGTGCCGTAACATTGCGACGTAAAACAATGGGGCCAAGCCCCCTTACCAGAGAAACAGGATCACTCTGTAACCCCACCACTAATGAATTGCACATTTGACACTATACAGGCTGATAGATGTCGTTCACCAGGCATTCGCCACACCCAAACTCACCCTACTATCGGATTACACATTGTATACAGTGATTCATCACTCCACTAAAGGGTTTTCCACTGTTCTATGGCTCAGTTTTGACACTCCTTACACCACGCATTTGTCTTTGTGTGATGTGAAGCTTATGGGCAGCTGCTCGGCCATGGAAACTAAGTTTGTGAATCTCGCGCAGAACAGTCATGGTACCTGAATCAGATCCTGATGCAGTTGAAATTCCTGTGCGATGATCCAGCAGACTGGTTTTCGAGTTTCACCTACGAAAAGAGTCTGTGTAATTTTTTCAGTAAACGAAATTGTTTTCTGAATCTTGATTTGTTTCTTGGGCACAGACAACTCAGTTCGTTGATCAGGTATGATATCTTGATTTAATATTTGGTACTAAGAAGAAGTTAAATTGGCCAAATTAAGATTTCCTGTACCAGAGCTCTGAACTTGTTAGGTGTTTTAAGTCATCCCACTTGGAGTACTGTTACAGCCTTGTTACGCCTTCTTTGAAGCTTAATTATGGTTGTCAGGCTTTTTTCTCTGCATTATTTTCTGCCTTACGTACACTGGATATTCATTATGCAGGAATTCAACTCTCCATTAGCGCATATCGCATAAGTCCTGTCACCAGTCTTTGCGTTGATGCTACCGAACCGCAACTTGAGATTCAATGGATTTACCATGTGCTGAGCTACTTCTCTCAAATATCATCTTTAGTTGGCCATCCAACACATAGTTTAGTAGTGAACCAAGTTCAGCGAGGCATGTCTGAATGCCGTAGTCATTCTACCCCGACCACTTAGCATCCGCGCTTTTGATTGTTGAAGACCTTCCATACAGACCGTCCAACTATCTGCCGTGTCCGTTTTAGTCTTCATCCGCCGTGGACAATTGATCATCCACGGATTGATATATCTTTGTCAGATTTAAAGAAATCGGAGACATCTATGGATGAGTTCCAGCAATGTTTTCGTGAGCCGTAGAGTCAGTATCCGAATTTTATTTCTGCTTTTACCGATGGATCAAAATCAGCTGCATCTGTTGGATGCGCGTTTGTTATAAACGGAGAAGCCCACGAATATTGTCTTAACGCCAAAGTCAGTACTTTTACCGCTGAACTTTATACCCTTATACAAGCTTTACATTTTACACTTGTTCACGGTATGAACCACATCCTTCTTTGCACAGATTCGCTCAGTGTCCTACAAAGTCTCGAAATTATGTGTAGTAAGCATCCGCTCGTGCAAGAAGTCTTCTCTAAGACACATGCGATCTGCTATGTCATATTTGGTATCTATGGTAACGAGTTAACAGAGCAAGGTGCTCGTGAGGTCTCTAAGAGCTAATATTGGCATTCAGCATGTTCCACTTCAGGACACACACACACACACACACACACATATATATATATATATATATATATATATATATATAGAGAGAGAGAGAGAGAGAGAGAGAGTTAATATGCGTGAGGAAGTAATTTTATGTTCCCTGCGGATAGAACACAGTCGCATGACACATGGTTAATTGTTGGGACCTTTGTATCCCCCAGATAGTAATAAATGCGATGCCATTTAAGTATTCGTCATATGTTTTTAGACTATTCAGGATATAATCACATCAGGGAATGGTATAACATTGCCAGTGTCATGGCGGCAGTTTTACAAGGGAATTCGCGTAAGTTCCCCCGTATTTCCTGAAAAGTTGTAGTGTGTTTGAAAGGTCTCGTCCTACACACTAAAAAAAGCGGGAATTTCTTGTTAGGAGATGAATCTGATGTGATCGAGAGAGTTTTTATATATATTGTTAACTTAGAGATTCCAGTCTCTAAAGCCTGAGTACCATCCAAGTATTTACCTGACGCGACTGAAGAAAATCTGTACTTGACAGGGGCGAATCTCTAGGGACTGCCTGTTCCCAAATGGGAAGAGCGAACAACTGCTCGTGCTGCACGCCCTTGAAAGTGCACAACCCATTTTGTGCAAATAATGCACAGAGACAGGGGTGGAAGATGGGTCCAAAAATGAAAAAATAAATGAAATAAAAGCACACACACATAAAACAGTTGAATCCGACAAGTTCACTGTTTTATTCCAACTACATTGGCTAAGATCACGCAGTCGCTATCGAAAACGAGATATAGTATATCGTCAAAAACTAGAGAATGCGATGACAGAATTACGTCAATTAAAAGACTAAAATGTCACGTAATAGCGACGTAGATTACATTACACAGACGTGATTTTGATTTTTTCGACCGAAAAAATCACGTCATTTTCGCGTGAGTGTGCTGCTTGGGTTCCAAGAATGGCATTGAATGTCAAAATATCGTACCACGCTAATGTCGATCAATGTTTTAGAGAATGGCCAACCATGATCGATATCCTTGTGTTGCTGGGGATACCTTACAATACCTAAAATGTATGTTATTCTCTTATAGTGTTCTATGTAGTTCACTTCAGTAACGCAAACAGCTTTAGCACTATAATTTAATTCCTACCAAATTCGTTCCAGGATATCCATTACAGAGTTGAAATGAGTCACCGGACCATTTTTGAACTGGGTCACCAGGACTATGCCTGGGATCCAATTTTGACCCGGATGGCGAAGCAGAGATGTAATTATTTACTTATTACTGTTACGTTTTAACACACTTTCTACCTGCGGTGACCGGGAACAGGGGTGTTACTCCCCAGAGTACCAAAATACGACACCAAAATGCTACTAACAATAGTAATAACATATGGAAATATTCTCATATTCCCGGAAAGAACAACAAATACTGCTGGTGATGTGCAAATACTCCCCTCGGAAAAGCTATTCTGAAATAATTTTGTGTTTGAAATATTAAATAGGATAAAAACAATGCAATATTTTAAAACTCTCAAAACTGAAGTTCCCGTACATAATTTCACATTTTACAATATTGGTTGATTCTAACCACAGGACAAAGACTGATCATCGGGTTCGTTGGGTCAGGATCCTATCACCGAGTCGCCGAGGTAAATTTGTTTGGTCATTTCAATCAAGACCAAGTTTGATTGAACTCGGGTCAAGTTTCAGACCAAGTCAGGTTTAGGACTGGGTCACCAGGTCTCCGAGCCTTCGGGTCACCTATGTTCAGGTCAGGCAGGGTCACCAAAAGTGACCCAGTTTTAGCTCTAATCTGTTATCACGGGGGCCAGGGCAGTAATGACGAGGGGTTTCAGTTTATCTAGAATTGTTGCTAACTGTGGCACCTAAACAGCATACTTAATGTAGCCCCGAAAGCCAAAATAATATGGCACGTCGTTTGGTATAGTGGCGAAGGATTCCACCCTTGAATAACAAAGTCAGGGGCTCCGGTGCGACAAGTAAGAATTTCGCTGTGATAATGGTAAACATCCCCGTGCCAATAAAATGTCCACAAACACCAGAGAAGGTTTTTAGTAGGAATCTTTAAATCCTTTAAGATTTTCTCTTTCATTTGGGTTATGTTAGTTCAAATATATAATTTGGTCAATGTATAACAATAAAATAATTTTAAATCCGAGTAATCATTTTCAGACTTGGTGTACTCTTTCATGTATACGGTTAGGGAAGTAAAATGCTATTCTGAGTGATCAAAATTTCATTTGGCGACGAACTGGGAAAAGGTATCTATTGATGACTGAAAACAATTTATATTTAATTTAAATCTACTTCTATACAGATTCAATGGAGAAGAAATATGGTTCTCGTACTGTAGAGATATAGAATGAATGCAAAGTCTACAGCAGCATAAAAAAAGTCCAACTATTTCATACTGCCCAAGGAAGTTGACGGATTTCCTATCCGGAATGTTAAGGTTCTTTGTAGTTCTGCATAAACATGTTGCCATAATGCCTCTGTCTTCTCGTTAAGGTAGATGTTTTTTAGGGTTGGTTGGTGTTGCTCAATTTGAGTCCACAAACGATTGACACCAACACAAGCATCCAAATTTGCAATACAGTCGCAGTATTACGCTTGTGTTTAGTATGAGTGCGGTGCTGTCATTTAGAATGATCTAACCAACGAAATAGAATTTAGCTGCTTGACGGAAAACACTCAATGCAATTTCTACTGGCATATTTTCTTTTATATGCTGTGAATTTGTTCTTTTCTCTCTCCATGCCCTCATACATAACTTTCGCTTCTTTCTTTTTCCAGGTGGTTGTATCTTTTGGCTGCTTCTAGGTGGTGATGACGTGGAATGCCCTTCGTTTCAGGATCATAGTCGCGCACTCAAGATTCATCTATAGTCTCAAATCTTTGATAAAGTGTAACACTGTTCTCCTGACATATCACCAAGATTGTGCGCAAACACTCAGCTGATTATTTCCGCTGAAATTAAGTCAGCAAACGCAGAATCCACCGGACAAATACTTTGAACAAATGAGGATATTCCTTAATTATGATCGAAACAGAACCATAACTTATGCCGATCACCAGTATATCCATCATAGCTACTGATTCTTTCGTCAAGGCACACTAGACGCCGGGCTTTTCAATCATAACACCATAAATGGTTAAATAGGGTCGCCTTTACCTTGGGTAATCCTCTTTGATTGTGCGTCCACGCTCGAAGGTTTCTGCGTTGAAAAAACTTGGACACTGATCACCATAGACAGGTTTCATTTTATCACAAGTCTACTTGGTAGTTTACCTTTGCAAATCTAGGAACTTAACACACTTTAACATATTAGTCGCATTGACGTGGCACTTTCCGTCATTTTAAATGTCACATCTCTGCGCCAAACATGTACAGATGCTTATCAGAATAATGGAAACACCTGTAGTTGGCAACACGTCAGATGTATGGGTTGGCAGTGGTGTCATGGCGACCGCAGCGCCGGACTGCTGGTGGTGGTGTGTTAGGTCGGTCTCCATACTACGTCAGGCGTCGTGGAACAGAAGTGTGCAGTGGCTGCAGCAGACGGAGGTAGTGTAAAATGGGAGACCTCTCAGAGTTTCAAAGAGGGCAAATTGTTGGTGCGCGGTTATGTGGAGTGAGTGTGACGGCAGTGGCTAGTGTGTTAGGTGTGTCGCCAAGGACAGTGTCGAAGGTGATGACGGCCTACACAACACACGGGAAAACCACATCGGGGAAGCGGAACAGTGGGCGGAAGAAAAGCATCAGTGACAGGGCACGCCGGGTATTAAAGCGCATTGTCACGCGGAACCGTCGTGCCACTGCGGCGCAAGTGACGGAGGAACTCAATCAGCACCTCCCCCAACCTGTTTCGACAATCACAAATGGTGCCGCGACCATGCAACTTGGACCGTTGACGACTGGAAACGTGTGGTATGGTCGGATGAGTCACCATTCACCCTATTCCAACCCACGGGCCGTGTTTATGCGTGGAGAACGCCCAAAGAAGCGTATGATCTGCAGTGTCTCCGCCCAACTGTGAAACATGGCGGCGACACGGTGATGCTGTGGGCCGCAATATCATGGTTTTCATTGGGTCCTGTGGTCACACTTCGCGGACGCATCACTGCCAACGATTATGTCGCAATTTTAGGAGACCACTTGCATCCTATGGTCCGGATGTTGTTCCCGGACAATGACGCCATATTCCAGGATGATAATGCACCCATTCACACAGCTGGAGTTGTTGCAGCGTGGTTTGAGGAACATCGGGATGAAGTTCAACACCTCCCCTGGCCAGCCTAATCCCCAGATCTCAACATAATTGAACATCTGTGGTCCATCTTGGAAACACGACTCCGGCGACGATTTCCACCTCCATCCTCTCTCACAGAACTGGCCGATGCCCTGCACGAGGAATGGTGTAATATTCCACTTGCTACCATTCACGACCTCTATGCCTCCATCCCACGTCGCATCAAGGCTGTTCTGAAGGCGAAAGGTGGCCCGACACCATATTAATCTGGTAAGTTGCACTTTCGTTCAGGTGTTTCCATTATTCTGATAAGCATCTGATGTAAGACACATGACACATGTATAATTCTGCAAACACAATACATCTGGTTCAACTCTTTCATAGTCAGAGGCTCGTATATTGATATCCTGCTATAGTCATTAGCCAACGTTTATCAGAAAATAGATGGTAAATTGGATATTTTTTAAATTGAGAAAAAGTTCTTATCTGTGCAACGAGGAACAATGTTCTTAGAATGAGAATGCAGATATCTCATGATTAATAAAACTGTTGATCAGTGTACAGATGAAAACTTTTTCTCAATTGTAAGAAATAATTTTAACTCTGTATTTCCTAAAATGTTTTAGAGTTCCTTACTGACCATAGAATTGATTTTTGATACATTACTATAAAATATTTTCTGCTGTCTGAATTACATATAAATATTCATATACATAGACACAACATATACCAAATTACATATTTTTTAAAGATATACTAAAAATCGGGGTTGAAAAAAAAATCACAATTTAAAAAAAAATATATTTTTTGTTGATTTTTTATTTAAATCGATTTTATATTTAAATCAAAATATTTGATTAAAATAACTTTTGTCACTGAAAAAAAAAACTTCTAAATTAGTTTTTTCTTTTCAAATACCTTAACCGGTAAAAACTAAAGTAAAATTCACGAATATGTGGTGTTTGCTGCGGAAGATAGCCCTGGAAAATAGGCAATTACAACAACTTGTAATCATTTTGAAAAGGAAGGAAGATATGGCGTTACTTACTTATGGTATATTTGACAAAGAAAGTTAACATGTAGAAAACTTCTACGATACTTTCGTCGATATACGATGAATGGTTTCAGAGGGCCTATACTCCGTAATTCAGTTCTAAAAAGAAACAATTTACATTGTTTCTATGTATCAGCTTTCCTTCTAAAATGACATTTGTGTTTTTCTTTCTTCCTAAGTAACTGTGAATTTTATAATCGCAATTGCCTCTGTACTCCAGGCTACATCTTGCTAATGAAATATTCTAGAATTTGAGTTTACTAAGATAAATTTTAGTCCATTTCACTTAGTTCTCAGCCCTCAAAATTGCACTATCAATTTGGGAACACCCCATGACAATATTCCATAAAGTATTAGAGTTATTTTGCAGCCCCGGTCGTTCAGCGGTAGAGTGCTCACCTCTGGTCCGTGAAGTCCCCGATTCGATCCCGGGTCGTGCCATGTGGGCCTTGTAGTGAACAAAAACCGTGTGCATGGGTTTTCTCAGGGCTTTCTCGTTTCCTTCCAATTTCTTCGTTCCACCAATTCTTCCATCATCATCCATTCGGTCTGATCCAAAGTTGACTAAAGGTCTTAGATAAAAGTCAATTAAACGAGAGCTATTTAATGCAGGCAAATCAATAGAAGATACGTAGCTTTGCGTTTGCATCCTTCTGCATACACTAGGTAAACTTTATACTCCCATTGGGTATAAAAAATGATTTGATAAAAAAAAAATGTTTTCTGTGTTCGTTGTCATATGTATTACAAAAATGAACATATTTGTAATACAAAATGTAAACTTATAATTGTGAATTAAGTTCCTCGTTCTCTTCTAAAATTTTGCCAATCAAAATGAAGCAATCAAACAGTTCGTTAAAATTCTAGATCGATCATTTTGGTCGATCAAATGACTAAAGAGTAAATTTCAAGCTTACATATGATTAAAATCACAGAATGATTAAATATACTACACTTTATTATTTTATATATTTTTTAAAAATAAAAAGTCTATTTTTGATTTAAATCAACCTTGCTAAAAATATTTGTTGTAAAACATGTTTAAAAATGTAGAACCATTCTGTAAGAATGATCTTAAAAGGTTTTGAGAACATATGATCATATTACAGAAATCTGGAAAATGTTTTTAAAATTCTTCATTAATGGACATGTACTTAGTTATAACATTATTTCGAAACTATGTTTTTTCCTGTGTAAGCAACATACATGCATTTGCTCTCAATTCAAAGTGAACGAAACGAAATTATTCCATTAGCGGTGATTCCGTACTGTGTGGTCAATTAATGATACTCTTTTACACTAATAAGATGAAACTAATATGTATTTCCTAATGGACTTAATAATAATTAAACATTATAGGAAAAGAAGGGTGGTGATGTCCATTTGGATTGAAAACCGCTAGGAATCGGTTACCTACCATTGTTTATTAGGTAAATTTCGAAGAAAATATACCTATTGAGATCGGTACGATATGAAAGTGTATATATATATATTAACACGCTAGCGGCCATAATTTTGAAGATATTTGAACCAAACTTTTATATGTTGTTTCTAGGCTTAATAGCTCGGTTAAGTTCGTTAATGAGCAAAATCGGTCGCCATCTTGGATCCAAAATGGCCACCGAACCCATTGTTGTATAGAATACACAGCCTAAACCGCTGGGGCTATTGAAATCAAATTTGGCATAAAGGTACAACATCACTTTTTGATTATGAAAATGTTACCTAATGAGTTCAAAGACGCCAT
>JAGDQP010056620.1:0-12904 GCA_022664845.1 Lepisma saccharinum
CGAAATCAAATAGCTTCGAAAACTACGTTCGAGCACTTTCCTTACATGTAAACTGATTTGTAAATATGAGGGGCAGTCAAATGAAAACACATTCCTCGCACAAAACCCGACATAAAACACATTCCTCGCGAAACTTGGCAACACTGTTGCGTATCGATACTGCCATCTGTAGGGTAGGAGAAATGCATAGTGAAAACGCACAGGTCCATACAGTGGTTTCGTTATTGCTCTGGAGGTGAGCGTAGTGAAAAGTGTGTTCGTCCAGCATTGGAAATGGAGGCAGGCAAAGAAGAGCAGGGAGGTGTGGTTCGTTTCTTGGTAGCCGAGGGTGCTGAAACACGTGAAATTCATCGTCGCATGTCTGCTGTGTATGGCGAATACTGCATGTTCCTGACAAGTATGCACGAGTGGCAGAAGAGATTCCGCGAAGGACGCACATCACTGCAAGACGATTCGCGCCCGGGACAAGCCCATCGAGCCATTACGCGGATTGATGATCTGATCCGGGAAAACCGACGAATCACAGAGGAAAAAAATTCGTGTTCAGGTCGGCATTAGCCATGGTTCCGTGTATGCCATTATCAAAGATCACCTGCAGTTCCGAAAAATGTGGTGAGGGATAAGCTTCAGAGATTTGGCTGGGAAACACTTCAACATCCTCCGTACAGCCCAGATCCTTCTCCTTGCGACTTCCACGTTTTTGGCGACCTGAAGAAAGTCATTCGGGGACGTCGGTTTCATTCGGACGAGGAAGTGCAAGAGTGGGTGAGGTTGTGGATCCGTCAGCGACCTACCTCTTTCTGCAAGACTGGAATGGATCGTCTTGTCTCCCAGTGGGATACGTGTATTAACACTTCTGGCAATTACTTTTGAATAAAACAAATTCCATTGTCACTCTGTAGCGGGTGTTCGGTTTTCATTTGACTGTCCGTTATAAATTATTCATTTCTAAACACAACTACTGTTTCTTACCTTTTATCTGTTCATATATTTTCTTTTCACGGCACAATTCATCAAGGATTCTACTGATCTGGAAATAGCAAATAATATAATAATTTACCTCTACTGACATATTTTTACAAAAGAACAACAAACATAACTTCCAATACGAAATAAATATCTAAAAATACTACATGTAATCTATATGAAAAATTTTTGTTGTTAGTACGCTTGGTCATGTACAGACCGCTTGGTCATAAAAATAAAGAAAAAAATCATCTTGCTACTGGTTCAAAGATACAAATGCTTGTACAAATCTACTTCATTGATCCGTCCAGTCACCATAGTTTCCTAAAAATTTAATGTGGCGAGGAACAAGCATTCTTATACCCTGCGCGCAAATCCACATCCTGCGAGTTCAGCACTGCAGTCTTGCTCGAAGCCTAGACACGGTAACGTAATACAGGGCGACAAAACGCAATGCACCGACACACTATGAGAGCTGATAGTACATCAAATCAAAGAAATAGATCTTAGCCACCGAGTGAGGTAGCAAGTCCACCACATTTCGGAGCTACAGGTTGCCGAAAGCGTGGAAAAATGAACGTCACACTTATGTTTTCAACACCACTAACATTAGAGCTGAAGCAACATGCTATCGTCAGACTTCAAACACCATCACTATCCACAAAATTCCGCAAGGGATTTCCAAACATTCTCCGACGCGCAGGTGGGTCGAAATGGGCATGAATGACGACTTTCCACCAAGTAACAATAATTCGTTTGCGCCACGTCGATAACTGAATGAGTATATATGCTTGAACGATTCTAATAAAATGTGAGGCTGCATAAAAATCTGGAATAATAATTATATACATTCAACGAACGTTTTATTCGGTATCAAATTGTGGGAATGCCATTGCTCTGTTGGATGGTGGTGAACACGGAAAAGTTGTCTTTTTCACGTCATTTCGACCAGCCTGGGCATCGGCTAGTTCCCTAGACGGAGCCGTTGTGCAGGCATTGGATTATTTTGGAATATGCATTGGACAGTGCACGATAGCGCATTGCCTAAAGGCTTCAAAATAAAAGTCTACAGTTCATCCCACGCTTTCGGTAGCCTGTAGCTTCGAAAAAGCAAAATTTCCACCCCGGAGACTATATACTAATTTTAGCTCCACTACAAAGGTACACAATTTTAAGGAAATCGGAGGGGCATATATTGTTTTATCAATTCCACATTTTCCCGTTCTTGCCCCCCCTTAAACCGTGTTTGGACCGAAACAAAATGTACCCATCACATAATTTTTAGCTTCTCTAGAAACGTACGAAGTTTTGTAACTTCTGTCTTCTCTAACTGAAGCTCAGCTGAACACAAATTATATTCACGAAGACAAGACGTACACGCATTGTGTTACCACAAATGCTTTTTCCGCTTTTTGTAGAGCAAGCGAACTCTTTAACTCAAAGCCAGGCGACTAAAAGAAACAAGATTAGGACAGGATCGGGGTCGCCACTCAGCCAAAACACAATAGGGACTCATCAAGCAGACAAGAGAAATGCTCTGGGTCCAAACAACTAACTGATAACCACTTCAAAATCAGAGATCGCCATTTAAAATATTGATATTTATATTTATATATATATATATATACGTACATACATAAAAGGTAAATTTAAGACAAATGAAGGAAAAAAGAAAAGGATAATACTTACAGCTTATAAGCTGTAAATATTATCCTTTTTTTTTAATTGTTTTAAATTTACCTTAAATTGCCCTCCCGGCTTTCCTTTGTACTAGTTATATATAGGTTTACCCATCAAAAATGGCAACCTAGTGTGGTCACCACGAAAGGAGCACCCTTCCATATCTCGGAAACTAATGAATATTTTTACGACATATTTCAAGGGAAGGTGCGGGACAAATATTACTACATTCCTATCAGGGTCTGGAAGCTGAAAATTAACCTCAGGAAACGAGCACCCTAAAGTCTTAATTTTTGAAATTTTGGTTATTCAGATCAAAACCTTTTTCTCTTTCCGCTAAAAGTGGTTTTAAACAAACATAATTAGTTTCCAATGAATTCATATGAAGAAAGCATTAGGAAAGGAAGAATAGCAATTTTTTATACTTTCTTAACCTGTGCCCCACCAGAAAAGTGATATTAGTTCGCAACACTCGTAGAATTCCTGCATGTCCTGATACATGCTTTTATATGCAGCTGAAAACGAAAATATATTTTTCTCGAAACTTATCCATTCATTTTCATGCTTTATCTACCATCGCAATAAGCACATAGTTCTAGTATTTATTCAATCTTCATAAATTCTTTATTTACAAAATGCGTAGTAGCATAGTAATTCATCGTGTTTCGTCTGTGCTTCGAAATGATCGCGAATCAGTGTTTCAAGTCTTCTCTTCAGAAGCAGTGAAGCAGATGTGCCGTGGATTCGTGCGCCAACACAGCTTCATCCACCTTGGGAAGAATCAGAAACTTCGTGTTTCGAACCAGTGCTTCGAAGAATATTCCTGCTCTGTGTCGCGTACTTCGGAACGGCTTCATGAACCGAAGTTCCCAAGCCTAGTACCTAAGAAAATCAGCCCTGACCAATGAGCACACAAATTGGAGAAAAGGATTGGAGTACGAACCAGTCTTGGGTTGTCGCCTTGACATTTGCCAAATTGTATAAGGGCATACTGAAGATACGTCCCACACAGGATAGATGATCTAAAAGAGGTATTTTTAACTTCAAGAAAGTGTTCGTACTAGGAATCGAATCCGGGACCGCTCGAAGAAAATTAATGCAAGCCATCACTGTTTCTTTGAGTTAGTTCAGTTGTGTTCTTCCCTATTTTTTAACCCTCTCATTTTAACCAAATTTCAGAGCGCAAAGGAAATGAAAGCTGTAACCGTTAGACACCAATTCTTGTAATCTGAGACACCTAAGGAATTTCAAATGGCATTTAGAGCACCTGTGTGTGACACAGGCTCTTGTCATCATTGTGAGCAACTGCTGTGTAATTTCAAGCGCATCAAATGGCATTTAGAGCAACTCGTGTGTGGGACACGAGTTATTGCCAACATTATGAGCAACCGATATTTGCAACAGGTGACAATGTCGGTGACAATATCTCTCACAAATTACACACTTTAATGCCATTTACAGCACCTCAAGTGGAAATGTCAATATATCCATTGAGGAAATGTGGTCTCGAAAACCTGAAGTCCGTATTACGTCTGGGGGACCAGATATCGAAATCCTTCCCCCCCGGGAGGGGGGGGAGGAAGACTTGGAAATTAATACCGGTAGTTTGCTTTTAACCTCTCCACTTTTCACAACTGGTACATAGACCTTAGTTTGAGAAAGGAAAAAAAAAAAAAAAAACCTGACATACAGGCACCAATCCCAAAGCGGTTAACTAGAATTAGCTCCCTAGTTTTCCACCCAGTAATTATAACACGTACAAAAATAGTTTACGAAAGACAAACCTTTTTCGATGATTCTTCTAAATCCTCCTGAAGCTGCTTTTTAGAAATCAAGTTCATCGTATCTTCAAAAGTATTTTTAAGAAGATTCGATTCAGTCTAAAAAACGAAAGATAACACATCAACCTTTTATCTAACACTGATGAAAACAACTTATCTCAAAGAAAACACACTTAAAATAAGGTGTGATATGCTTATTCATTTGCAAAATTCGAAACCTACCGGCAACTGCTGCGCAATGCATCACACGAAAAGGGGCTTGCACAGAAGCTTATGTATGTACACAATTTGAAATTTAGTGCTAGTATTTTTTTTTTATTTTTAACACACAAATTAAAACAAATATGGTTTATAGAACGGAATATTCATAGTGCACCTTCGAATCTCAAATTACAGACACTACCTTTGCGTTTCGTAGATTAAGTTTACCTATATTTTCTAAAGTAGTACATATCTAGGAAAACTTTAGGAAATAAGAGTACAGCAGAAAAAAAAACACCTATGAAGTGGGATTCGATGTATTTTAACATACTTAATTTCTTATCTATCACACTGAAATTCTGGCATTGATTTACCTGACTATCCCTGAATTTTCATGACTGAGTAAGTATCATCTTAAGCTGGAAAGTTATTATTTTCTTGTATGTTCAGCGCACCAGAGACGGGTGCAACGATGGAAAAATTCCAGTGTAACGGGACTCAGCCGGTTTCTTTGTATTTTCATGTACGAGCTTTTTGTCATTGCAGCTACCAGAGAAGTCGATGCTAGGAAATTGAGGCCAAGTGTTTGGGCGAGTCCAAACACTGGAGGTAGAGGACATTTTGAATGGGACCTCGTTTCGTTTCTTCTTCTTCCTTTTCGTTTTCTATTCGTCTGCTGGGTTCGGTTTTATATTAGCGAGTCTCGGGCATATCGAGACAGATCAACCCAGCTCTTGGAAGGATCAACACCTTTCCGGAAGAACCTCTCTCCAGCAATGCGGCGATTTCAAATTAATAAGCGAAATATTGTTTTTTAACTTAGTGCAATTTTGAAAAGTTGGTGATAGAATCTGGAAAACAGTATGTGTGCGAGAGGTTGTAGAGAGGGCAACAGGAGTCTTGGCCAGAAATATGTGCGTGAGTACTATCCTTGTTACCCGAATTATTGGAAGCCAAACCGTCGTTAACAACACCTGGCTCGCGATTTAAACCTGGGTTGGGAATATATTTTACTAATCTCATGTCTTTGTTTCAGCACTTGCACACAAGAAGAGGAGTCAAGGTATGCGTTGCTCGCACGGTGCTAATCTCAATACGAGCGAGGAGTCAAGTTAGCTAGCTGCAATCCTGGTGTTGTCTGCAATATTTGCTAGTAAAAAAGATTTCCTCCCAAATTTTAGTATAGCGCGTCCCCCATGTGTTGGAAAGCTGAGCTACATTCAATGTGTTAGGTTTGTCTATGAGAAGGTGTGCAAGTTGGTTTGTAAGTCGCTAATGTGTGTTAGCTTTCATTTGAATTTACACGTACAAGGGGTACGTTCCCGATTAATATTGTGAAACGAACTTGGGGTTGGGTTCGATTGCCGCGAGAATTAGCTTGTAACTTAACGATTTCAAATACCGGAATTTCTTTCAATTTGTCCTTTGCCTCCACGACGAAAACGTATCCGGAAGGAAGATCGAAGTTGTAAATATATTAATAGGCTAACCCACATTTTATATAAAATTAATTGTTATAATTATTTTTTGACCTAATCTATGAGATTTTGTATGGTAATTTGAGAGTCCCATTGCCAATGTTAGGTAAGAAAATCCTGCTGTGGCTCTTTTGAGCAAATTTGAAACTGAACTATTCGTGGCGTAAGTTCCTTCTAGAAAAAGAGCACACTAACTAAACTTCAAGCAACACTTTGCACCTAATACAGTTAGAAAAGTTAAATTCTGTCCTCACCTTTTTATCATCATTTGCTTTGGCATGTACATTTTTTTTAAAAACAGGAAGTATACTGCAATAGAGAGGATCGTACTTTAAGTGAATACGTTTCTTCAATGACTCCATAGCCAAATCATATCTCTGTAAAAAATGTATGTACAATGATTAAATAAAGCCTTAGCGAATTTCACCACTAGCTACTCGGTGTTCATTGCTGATAACTACCAAGCCTACTATGTATCGAAATCGTAACTTTGTTTGATAGAAGATAGGAGGTTTAAAGTATAACTACAATTCTATCCGACTACTGCCTGTTTGTTTAACATTTCCAGTCAGCCCAGATGCACCGCGCATCTGGGCTGCCAGTTATCTATCAAATTTTATAAGATATTTGATATCTTTGTAGAAGAGTGCAAAAGCTAGGACGTAGATTAATCTCGAGTCTAATTCAAGCTTTAGTCGGTGATTTTAATTTGTAGGTTATTCTAGAATACGAAAATACATTGTGCTACAGAAATAGTACATTATCAAAGCAAAATTAATTAGTACAAGAAGAAGTCTACAATCTGAAGAGGGCACAACCACATTGGAAGCACATTTAATACAATATAACAGAAATAATTAATATAAAGAATTACCTAAATGAAGATCAAATTTTCTGGTTTTCGTAGTTCTCTTTCAAATGTACAGAATATGCTACTGGTATTGAGGCATATTTATTTCCATTGTTTAACAGTACAGCTTTCAGATTTCTTTTTGTTGCATCAATAAATAACCTCCATTCCTTTGCGTTGTATTTAACTCCATATTATGATAGTAGACCTTCGATGTTATTGCAGTACACAAGAGGGCCGTCTTCGGTAAAGTACTCAAGAAATTCCTCTTCTCTTCTCCTATACCAGTAGAATGTAGTACCAGGAACTAGCAATCGTTTCTCCTTTAAACGCGAACCCAAAATTTGTGCAGATTCTTTAGAAAGACTTAGATCTCTTACCAAGTCATTCAATTCTTCTTGGGTAAACAGATCTGGTTTCTCATCTTCTGTGGAAGCTGCAAATTCATCATCGTTGTATGTAGAGTCAGATGATGATGATGATGATTCAAGGGTTACTGGAGGCGTGGGTACGGGAATCTCGGGGCTGTGTGGTACAGGTCTGATAGCTGATTTCAGATTTGGGTAAACAATACTTTTCATACTTTTCTTGTTATGTCCGTCCACTTTCACCATACAAAAATAACAATCATCTACGTGGTTCACCTGCTCTCTCCATACCATTGGAACTCCAAAAGGTAACGACTTCTGCTTCCCCAGAGTCCATTTTCTTAAACCAGCAACACAGGAATGGCACACATAATGTGGTGCAAAGGCTTTGTCCTGGTCTCCTAACTTAACACCAAAGTAAGCAAAGTATGTTTTTTTCACAAACGTGGTTATGTTCTGTCTCCTGCTTTTCAATGTAAGAGACCCGCAAATATAACAAAACATATTTGGATCATTTACACACGATCGTCTTGAAAAGCTCGCCATTTCAAAACGTTATCCACAGGAAGAAAGGTTCATTGAACAAAGGACACTTACAAATCATTGGCGGGAATACCTTTTATTTATTATAATGAGCTCAAATTTCTTCTACAAGCACTTCTAAATATGTTGTTCTTTACTCCCGTGCGAACTGTATGATGGTCACTTTTTACTACATGTTTTAAAGAACAAATATACTTATATTTGTTTTAGCTAAAATATAATTTAATTGCTGCAATTTGCATAAAAAGTCATCTTCCTTTACACATTGTCGTGAGTTTGTCATCTAGTGGCTCTTTTTTAAATTACTATAATTTACATTCGCCAAAAATCCCGAAAAACACGAATATCTCTGCAACCGTGTATCTGAGACACCAGCAGGTATCACCGTTGGAGAGCCTGATTTTTAACGGAGAAAATGATGTATGAACAATTCATAACGGATGGATAGTACAGAAGTTATAAACACCTAACTGGAAGTCTAAAAACAGAACGGAAATCGCTTGAAGTTAAAAGGGTTAAGAATAGCAAAATTATGAAATAACAGACAAACTGTGGGTGATGGAGAAAAATGAATACCATATTTGGAAACAGCTCTAAACCAAAATTAGAAAACACCCATTGACATACAAAGCGCCAAAATGACGCAGCCTTGTGTAATTGTTTCTGGGTGGGAAAATGTACTCTGCTTATCGGACAGGGCTCATAAAATCATGCATCACTAATATAATAACGAAACCTGCCCCTGCTACTGGACGGTTGAGGATAGTATTGGATGCAGCCAACATCATACGAGAAGACATACAGAGGATGATGGCTTATAACTGAAGTATATACCCATATTTCATTGATAGCAAGTCTGACGGGCAGAACCTCAGTTTAGGTCTTTGTGGAGAGAGTAATTTGATTTGATGCAGCTTGTAGGATTAAACAATCAATATGGATGGAATTGCTTCAGGAACAATCTTATTAACTATGAAAAGAGTGAATCGATGTGCATAAAACCAGTATAATTTTAAGTGTGCATCCTAGTACTATTTACACGCCATTGTGTTTGACAGCAGATCAAGGTAGAAAACTCAGCTGGTGATCAACATCACATTTGATCCACCTATGTTGAATTTAATTGGATTGAGTTGTGGCCTTTAGGCATCTGTGGCTCCGACCGGAATAGGGTAGGAGAAAGAATGAACTGTGAACCCGAATAGTTCTTTCTCCTTCCAACATTTCATGCAGTCCATTGTTTCATTTCACACTAACCTCAATAATGCCCGTAATTCTCTTTCAAGTTATATCCCACTTAGAGCACAATAAATAAAAATCAATCATTCTTCTTTTATTGTATTTCTAATAAGTAATTTGTTCAGTTTAATGCATTCATTCCGCTACGTAAATTTTCACAAGATTCTGACAGTTTCTTTACAACGGTAATCGATTACCACGCTGCTGTTAGAAGATAATAAATATAACCTACAGCATTAAATTGACAATACATCATCAAAGGTAAGTTATAATAAAAATTTAAATTACCAACTAAATTTAATTTCCAACTAATAGAAATATGAATTGTATAACCTTATCGTAATAGATTATCTGAGGTTTTATTTGCCTTTCATAAACAAAGAAACAGCTTAAAATTTATTGTACCTTGTTTTATTTTACTACCCACATAACAATTTCGACCTGACTCAATAGTTAATCAAGATTACTTTGATAAGTGGAATGATGACTTGATGCAGCTTTAGTAATTTAAGCCAAAATGTTTAAACAATGTCGCATTAAGCACTATAGTTTACAGAAATCAAGGCTGAAGTATCCTTGTCAGGACAAGAAAGTAAAATAAATTCTGCTTCTTACAAAAATAACAACGTTCTGGATAGGAATCGAACCGAGGGCCATTGGCACAATAATCCGATACTGTAGTCACTAGACCATGGAATCACACGCCCGAGTTCGAATTCGAAGCATTGGTTATACTTAGTCCAAGTAATCAGATCGCAGGCACCTCTAGTAATTGGCGAAGATTACGTCGAAATAGGCGTGGCACGTGATGGAACTTCAGTGCACTTAGACGACAGTGAAAGTGCAACAAAAAATAATAATTAAAGTTTGACAAGATTAATCGCATAGTTGCTGATTCTGACAAGCTTGAATTAGCTTCGTTATAAGAACCAAGCCACTTGTTTTTCCAACAAGTTTATTTCATGCGAGGTTATTAAGTTCAACACAATATCAAGCTTAACAAATTCGACGCCAGTGACGAACAACCTTGTTGCAAGCTGGCATGCTATCTGGGTACGTGATATATCACATGAAAAAACCGTCAAAATACACTAACAATTCATCACCTATTTTACTTGCCTCTACACAGCAAAGATATATTGTCATAATCGTCGACAGCTCACAACTGTCTAATGTGGATAGAGCACACACAGAAGGAAAAACATTGTTCGCGTGCTGTTGCGCGTTATTGCTACCTCAATGGCTAACACAGTAATGGTTCAACCATATTGACATATACATAATTTTAAAGCTTATGAAACAGGCAACAACTTTTATTTCGAACGGGTTTTTGATATTGTGAGTTTAAAACAAGCTACACCGTAAAAAGTGAAAATATTGAAAGCAAAATATCCTTAGTTTGGACTTTGGATCTAAATTACGGCAAAACCACTAGCAATAGCGTAACACGCATGATAACCATTTTTGTAGCCTGTCATCTAGGAGTTATAACAATAAAGAATCTTATCGTTATGTCTCGTAGTTACGGAAATATAATAAAATTTCTGGAAGTCTGTAAATTTGTACTTCGGGGGGATTGGGGGAGGGGAGGGGGCTTTTGGGAAAATGCACCTCTAGATAATGATGTAACAACTGGCCAAAATTCAGCTTTTTCCTTATTATTCCCGACATTTGCCCTTTTTTTTCCCCTTTATTTCCTGGGCTAATAAACCGAATAACGGTGCTGAAAAAGAATTAAATTAATACAAGTTAAATAGCAATATGAAAGAATTGCGGTAATGAGGGCCACTACCAGTCTCATTTCTTACACATGGTAGAAGCCAAGATATGGGAATTAGGTAGGTGATAAGAATGAAGTTCGAAGAGCACTTATGATAAACAGTATTAAAAGGTAAAAACCAATAAAAGATCAGAGAATAAATGATAATGACAAGAGGTTTATTATAGCGGACTAGGCTGTCCGAAGAAGGAACACACCAAGCAAGCGCTTGATGTCGGTCGGCCTGAAGGCCGAGGAGATCTGGGCTCCGGAGCTGCTGCTGCGATATTTATACTCCCGGTTGGCGCTCGGATTTCCTCGGTGTGTGACGTCAAACGAACACATACGATTATACATAACTGCACAGTTTGGTCCTATTTACATATATACGTACCACAGCGTTCTGGTAAATAGAATTTTTCAATACAACGGTCAACGGTGCGCACTGGATATCTTAAAGCATTATATAAACCAGAAGTGCACACAGGATGTCTCAACTTCCAAATTTATACGAATTTAAATAACACAAATTTCAAGCTGTTCTCTGAATAATTATAAACCATTGTAACTGACGATCAATTAGCAAATTGGGAGGTCCGTTACAGTTTGTTTATGCATGATCAAAAAGAAAAATCTGGGGCACGCCAATTGAAGAATTTATAAAGTGATTGGATATGAGAGCGCGCCCATCGAAATAGCTCCTAGATCCGTCATGAATTTTCTTTATACAATAGGAAAGAAAAAAAGAGGAAACAATTAGTGTCGCTGGGCCTCTATTTGGCCCTGCTAATATAAACAGATAAAGTCAGAAAAATTATTAAAAATGTCCCTATTTTGCAACAACTTATCGTAAACAATTAAATTAAATGTATTTATTGCCGTTAGATATCTATGGCTCAGGTCGGGATAGGGCAGAAGAGTAAATGCGGCAAGGAGGCGGCCAGAACCTAAGATGAAGATACCATTCCATCATTTGCCTGTTGTGCCTGAGAAAAAAACCTGGGAGAAACGTCAATCAGATTGGTCGGTTGCTGGTACCGAACCCAGGACCTCTCGAATGCAAATCCAACGCTCTAACAACTGTGCTATAATGCAGTTCTCTTTATCGTGCAAGGTATTTTGTGAACACACTTTGTGTTCCTTAACAAAACAAAATGGATGACCTCCATGTTCTAATTGTTTGAGAAACTTTGGTCTGACCTTCAGAATTTAGGTATCGTGTTCACGGAAATGCGTTGACGTAAATACTACTACGAACATTTAAATTATAATTATTACATTTAAGAGTTACATAAGACTTTTTTTTTTAAAAAAAAGAATATGTTTCAACCCTTTGCCTAATAAAGAAGTTAAGAAATTTTTATTTTCATTATAATTTAGCAGAGCTTTCTACTAAGTTAAGAACTGCACAGGATATTTCATCTCAGAGTAAGGGTAACAATTGGGCAAGGGTGACATAATAATTGAACTATATTTGATTGATTTAAATAAATAGCTTTATATCAAAATTAATAACGTAATGTGAAACCCGATATTGGATATGGAGCATTTCTTGTTTGTAATATACAATATTAAAAAACTTAGTTAATTTCAACTAAGTTAATTTGGCTATCAACTTAGTTAATTTCTGTCAATTTTTCTGAACAGATACGTCCACTTTCCTTTTTTAATAGTTTCATACATACATTGTAAGCTTAGTATCGGTTGGGTTAGGTTAGGTCACTTATCGCAAGTTTGTTAGTTAGTTCTCCTTACCTTTACTCTAGACACATGATGTAATTCTTACGTATATTATGAGTTGGAGTACGGGAAAACATGCTTCAGTGAGCTTGGGTTGGCTAAGAGCTTACCGCGTTCGCTTTTTCCGAGAGTGCTCACAGATTCATTTCCCGCCGAGATCAGTTGAATTGAGCGTTACGGAGCCCACTTTACCAAAAACTGTAGGTCCTGTTCTTATAATTTCACCAGATCGTTTTAAACGTTAATAACTATTCAATTAATCAACGGGGAGCTTTGGAAACTTCACATTGGTACGAGGG
>JAGDQP010056621.1:0-12904 GCA_022664845.1 Lepisma saccharinum
TATACATTTTTACGTTTAGGGACCCGCATACCACCCCTGCCTCTTTGTATCCTCTACACAATCCAAGTTGTGTACTTTCAAGGTCGTACATCACGCTCATTTTTGAGCTCCTTGCCTTGGGGCAGGCATGTCCCTAGAGATTCTTGGATTGCCGGAATTCCGGCACTCCAAGAAGCTCCTGTGTTCCATCGATCAGAGACCTCTGGGGTTGCGGGACGAACTTTTGGCCAGGCATCCAGAATGTTCTCCTGGCCTTTGTTCCAGATCTTTTGGAACACTCTTGGGGGATTCCCTATCTACTATATGCTAATTTTACTAAAGAAGAACATACATATATTTAAACATATAACACACATTAGACAAGACGATACAGGACAACACATGACAACACATGACTTAAAGACTGGCATCTTCTTTTCTGCTTCCTGCTACGAGATAAATATTAGTTATTGATGCCTTCTGTTGGTCGTACATCTTCCTTCTTAGTAGTCTTTTCACTCGTTGCAGGGGTCATCTTCTTCTTTCATTCTTCTCATCCATATGTTGACTGGGGAGGGTCCGAGGATTGGAGATAATTTTGAGGGGAGTCACTGCAGCCATAGAATAGTTGTTGAATCTACAAAGTTTGTGTAATGATCCAATACTTCTTCCTCTTTAGCTCCGATCATACACTTTTAACATTTTCACTTTCACACACACATTCACTCTTTCACTCGCGGTTATGTATTCATTTATATGGTTTTGTTCACGGATTCCGCGATCTCAACCCTTATTTGCTGTTACTATTGATATGAAACCTTGTACACATTTACACTTATCCCGCCACCATACACACATATCACTTCGACACGTGAGTGTCTCTCACCAGGCCTTCCTCGTGAGGCACTTCTGCTGCTGGAGTTCTAGCAACGTCATATATCCTTTTATAGTCCAGTTCATAGGTAATAATTTCTAGTTCAGTTTTTTATCACTCATATCCCCGTATATCCGCTCACGGAAGTCGCGGTAGTCGCGTCCACCTTCGCGGTTCGAAGCACTTTTTCTGTAATTTCTCACTCCTCACTTCATGACGCGGGGCGTCGTCTACCCTCCAAAAATGTTCTTTTGTGATATTCCGAGACTTTATTCGCTGCCTCCCGGAGGATCACCGCCAGTTCTGGATTTCTCAGAACCTCAGCGATTGGTCTGTACCCCAGGAGGGTTATCTATTCTGTTATCAAGTCCTCTGTCTCTGACATCTGAGCACTACGTTGTCAAGCGTCGCAACGACCCCGCAGGCATGATACAGGTTATCTTCTATCAAATTGAGTTCTCTCAGCTTTTGTCTATAGGGGCCGTGACCAGTTAAGAAGTGCATAAATCCACTATCTATCTCGATATTCATTTCCAGCCTCTCAGCCACGTCCGGCAATAATGCGTACAATCTTCTGGCCTTGGTTGATTCATTCCAGAAGGTTTGTCACGCACTGGTTAGGATTGTTACTATCTCTTGTTTGTTGTTGGTTTTGTTGTGGAGGATTTCAGTGACTTTTTCTCCGTTTCTTACAGGCTATACAGTTATTATTGTTCCAAGCTCCGGAAATCTACGCACTACGGCAGTCAGTTGTTTTCCAAGTTTGATGCATCGTCCGCTACATGTCACCACTGTCTCTTCAATCTTGTACTTTGTGAACACGTACACTTCGCTCTCTTCCTCTACATTTGAAAATGTGAAACTGTCTGCACGAAATATCGTAGTGACTTATATATGTGATTATATGTATGATCTAATACGGAACATATAAGCTGTAAGTATTGTCCTTTATTTTCCTTCATTTACCTCTTAAATTTTCCGCATGATATGTAAAGGGACCTCCAGTTTCTCACAGACTGATAAGGAACTGAAGCATCGTGGTAAACAAATGTGGAATGAAGGGTAGGAGCTACATTTCGGGATACAGGATCAACGTAACCTCCATATCACGAATGACTCGTGTGACATCGAACAACACGAGAATTCCCAGAAAGCCATTCCATGTGTTTGATTTGACCTAAGTGTTACTGTGTTTGGAGTTAAAGCGCGCTGGATAAATGAACACATGCACTGCAAATTTTCAGTAAAGATAACTCGACACCGTAACAAGTAGGTCAAATCTAACACTCATTATGACATTCTGGGAACATTCTCGTACTGTTTAATACGTCACACGACCCACTTGCCATTTGATATAGTTTACCTGCACATCTCCATCCAATATGGCGGATTTCAAGATGACAGTCACGTTGCTTATCTACTTCAAAATGTAGCCTTTTCCTACTATTCTACGTTTGTGTACTACAATGCTTCATTTCCGTTACGGTTTATGAACTACAAGGCTGTACTGCGATAGTATAGTGTTTTACTTCCTACGAAGTATGCATACAATTTGTGACAAAATGGTACGTGATGCGACTTTCTAAATATCATTTTCGACTCCAGTACATCGAACTACCGTCAGGACACCTAAAGTTAAGAAAAAAGTTTTTTTCATTGTTGACTTGTGTTATCGCTTTCTTTTCATCACGTTGAGCACATGTTCCTGAAAATGGATTTTAAAAAGATAACAATTACAGAAACAGAATGGCATGTTCCCCTTTGCAGGATATGTAATACTCTTAGATACACAACTCGTGTAAAATTTTAAGAATTTTTAAGTTTTTTTTAATTGTTGTACAAAGGTTGGTTTTCAAAATAGGTGTAAAGTTATTTGTTTATTCTATGTAGCAACGAAAATAGATAAAAAAAAAAAGATTCATCAATATATCTCCATTTGATGAAAAGTTATTGAAATTTAAAACATTTTGAAAAATATTACATTCGAAAATTGCTTCCGCACGATCAACTTTGAACAGCTATATCTCAGGTGATCTATTTTTAAAAGAAAAGATAAAATATGTTTCTCTCACAATCTCTCCCAGTTTCAGATATTACTATTTTAATAAAATGAGGGACGACGATATCCCCATTTTCATTTTCAGTACCGGAATTGAGATGAATTGGGCCTTCTAATATATTTTAATTACACAAAATGGTTCACATTTCCAGCGGCCGACCATACTGACTGAAGTTTTTCCAGTTTTTTTCATGTCAAACCAGATGGTATCTTCAACGTAGATCCTTCACACATCCGTTTCGCTCCCCTATTCCGGCCTGGGCCTTAGTTGCCTAAAAGCAATAAATAAAATGGTTGATAACGTTCGAACTAGCCTTTTCATGTTGAAATGTGTTCAATTGAAGGTGGGACAACAAGAGTTTGATGGTCCAGCTGCAACCAATGTGCTTTTTGGTATTTTAATGTTAGCTTCGTTCCTTATCAGCATTGATTTCAGAAGTTGTAGATATTATCTTCCTCGTCTAGTATTAAAGTCTGCACTGTCGTTCTTAGGCAAAGCATAAAACGCTATAAAAATTCAAGTGATCCTTGTTCGTATTTGTTACATTTGAGTTTGTGCTTCATCGTTGAAGCACTAACCATCTCGTAGTATACAAAATCCTCTTTGTTCACACATTTCAGTGTTTTGTTTCAGTTGAACCGAATGTGTAAAATTTACTGAAATGTAAGCAGTTCTTTTTTCTTTTTTTCACACACTAAGTCGCCCGTTCTATTTCAATTCAGGCAATTCAAGAACAAATTGTACCAGTCAAAATAGATTCCGGTGATTATTTTTCTATGAGCTCTTTATGGAAATGTGTTTTTTCTTGTTTTCCTAAAAAGAAATCTACCGAGATATTCCGTTTTAAGGCTCATTGTATATAATTATTGAAACTCAAAACGTGGTAAGATGTACTACTTTTTGACAAATCTCAACAATTGGCAGAAAGAAGTAATATGCCAGATATTTGTGAGTGCTTTGCGATGCCAAAAGAACTTCTTTATCGTTTGCACAGGGTGTACGAAAAGTCTGACAACTTTGAAGCAAAAATCTAAAATTCCAATATTTCGGATTTTTTTTTATCTTTCGCGTAACAAAGTGCGTGCTAGTTAATTGTAACTGTGACCAACTACGTCTAGCTACGAGGGCTACTTTTTAAGTAAGATCCGAAAGTTAATAAAAACAAAACTAGTAAAAATAGTGCCATACATGTTTTGTTATTTCCTCTGTACACATTAAGCTATGTTTCTACATAGTTGCAATGTTTGTTGAAACATTTATCATAGCATTCGACAAGTTTTTGTATGTCCACGTTGTAGAAATCACCCGCCTGTGACCGAAGCGTTGTTTTCACTGCGGTTGTTGGCCATATGTTTGTTGTTTCTGTCGAAATGCGCACGCCCGCTGTCTCCCAACGTGCCTTGGACATGAGGCGACACCAGTTGCAGTCGTAGCGTCAGTGTGTATGGTTCAGTGATTCGATTCAGTGGTTCAGTAATCAGGTCTGTGATTCGATTTTTCAAAGCAAGGAACGTGTCAGCAGTGGAAATTCATCGCCAGATATATGAGGTGTACGGCCCGAATGCAATGAGTGACAGCGGTTTGACACCGATGAAGAAGTGAAAACAACGGTTGAAGATTGGCTTCGGTCACAGGCGGGTGATTTCTACAACGTGGGCATACAAAAACTTGTCGAATGCTATGATAAATATTTCAACAAACATTGTAACTATGTAGAAACATAGCTTAATGTGTACAAAGGAAATAACAAAACATGTATGGCACTATTGTTACTAGTTTTGTTTCCACTGACAATCGGAACTTACTTAAAAATAACCTTCTTACTTTATCGCAAACATACCTTACGGAGGTTGAGGCTATTGCTTTCACTGTAATTGCAACGGAAAGTTGGTTGTTTTTGAAAAGTTTGTCAGATTTGGACGCCCTTTTCAAAAGAGAGAGAGAGAGAAAGGATTTTTCAGAATAGTGTAGACATCTGTTCTAAACCTTGATCCAAGTTTTATTATCGACCTGTCATTTGTTTAGATTTAATGTCTAAATGTTTCCTGCAAAAATAGATTATGTTGAAAAGCTTGAAATATCTGGACGCCATTTTCTCAGAAAACGTATTCTCAAATCTTATCAATATCTATCTATCTATCTATCTATCTATCTATCTATCTATCTATATATATATATATATATATATATATATATATATATATATATATATAATGGTAAAACCGGTAGGAAAAAAGGATACTTACATGGTAGATTCTTAAGACAGGTGCACAATAACATAATAGAAAAGTTGTACGTTTCACAAAAGCGTTTTCAACTGGAAGGAGAGAAAATGGACAATGCGGACAGGTGTTAAGGAAACGCCATATTGTAAACAGATGCAGGGTGACAGTGTGTCCAGATTATGGAGGCGGAAAAATGACTAGATGGGGCAGAGAATACACAAAATGGAGAAGAAAGTGAGAAGGTTACTAGAAGCAGGTAAAGGACATCCTGAAGGAATAGGAGGGTACAAAATCAGAGTGGAGGGGGAAATAAAAATAATAATTATAAAGATGAAGGGGAGAACAAAGAAACAATATAGAAAAATAGAATAAAAGTGCAACTAGAGACGGAAGAAGAAGTAGACACTGCGTTGCAGGGAGTATAGGCACTTGGAGCCTGGTTCATGGTTGACGGAAAGGATAGAGATGTACGTCTGTTCCCATCTCTTTCTAACTATGGCAGGTGAGTCAGGGTTCAGGACTTTCAGGATTCTGACTCGAAAGTTTCGTCAAAAGTGCAGCCGTGATAGGAAGTGTGTTCAGGTATAATGAGGTGCGGAGGTTGAGATTTGGACGAGTAGCGATGGTTGTTAATGCAGAATGTTAGAGGAATTTGGATCTCACCAACGTGGGTTACAGAGGTTACAGAGTAGGAGATAAATGAGTTTGGAAGATATGCAACTACCGGAGTGTCGGAAAGAGTAAGGTTACAGACTGGGAGATAAAAGAGGTTGGAAGATATGCAACTACCGGAGTGTCTTGTGAGTGACAGGATGTACGAAGGAAAGAATGGGATCAAAAATACGACAGGTTTTGCAGCGGGGTCTATTGCACTTGCCAGGTTAGTGGGGAGGGGGTGGGATTGGTCCAGTTCTGGTGAGAACCGTGTTGAGAGTCGGAGACACTTTTGGGGCACTACGGGAAAACCCTTTCAGTTTCAGTAACGCAGTGAGTATAAGAATACGTTTTCTGAGAAAATGGCGTCCAAATATTTCAAGATTTTCAAAATAATCTATATATTTATATATATTCTAAACATAGTTGAGAAATATGTACTATAAACTGACCAAGTTTCAAAATCGATCATGCCTTGGTTTAGATTTTACGACTAGATGTTACATGCCAAAAATTGCGTTCGGGAACAATGAATTTAACGGAAAAGGCCTCTTCATTAATCCATAATTACTCTTTTACCCCGTCCAATTCAGTAGTTCCCAATGTGTCTTGCCAAAATTTTTTCCGCGATACCGAAAAATAAATCTTTTTAAGAATATTTTCTCTGAGAAAATTCATCCAAATATGACCCACTTCTCAAAATTACCAAATTTTCGGAGGACACAAGTGTCTCAAATATACTGAACCAAATTTTCTTTATTTTCTTTATTTTTTATTTTATTTTTTTTGAGAAAATGGCATCGAAATATCGTAGGCTTTTAAAAAACTACCAACTTTCTACTGTATTTGCAGTGAAAGTTACAGTCCCAATCTTCTTAAGGTATTTTTACGATAAAGTACCTAGAAGTAATCATCTAACAAATCTCGTGGAGAGAAAACTGACATTATCTTACCTGCTGGTTTACAGCTAATTCTCTCATTTAATAAACACTTACAAATAACAAAAATCGTGATATATTTCGCTCGCATTCTCAAACGATAGGAAAAATTAAAAGGATAGGTTATGTGGTGAAGAGTAAGGTGTGAATGCTGTACTGCTTGTTTAAAGTACTTGACAGAGTATAGGAACAATGTTGTCAGACTGTGACGTCACTACCGTGCTCGCATTTGTATGAAGATGAAATATAAATAAACAATCAACAACAAAAACAACATCTAACCCTCCTGAGTGATGGACTGTATGTGACGAATAAATGAAATGTTATCTTAAGTCTAAACCAAAATTAAACCTAGATACCAATGGACCAAATTAAACCAATGGACAAGAACTGGATACCAGTACTTAATAAAACACTTGATTGCCACAATAAGTAGCGTAGTCTATTTTCAGTTTGTTGAATACTAATGTGGCATATTTCCCCTCTTTTCGTGCTGCTAGCATCTTGTCCGTTAATAGTTTCCGTTACTGTGAATATTTTTGCGAAAACTTCTCGTGAATGATTATTTTGCTGTGTTGAGCTTGGACTTGGCGTCTAGCACTTCCTTCTTCTTGGTGTATCTTAAAAATTTCACAACAATATCAGATATTTTGCGACCCAACGGAATAAAGTGTGCTCGCTGAATGTCATCATTTTTTATATCCACACCTAATTTATTCACTATTACTACCTTCACTGCATCCTCACAGTCTTTCCATGATGCCCGACCTGCACTCTGCACTTCGACATTGCGAAAAATCAAATTGTTCCGCTTACTTTAATTTTCCAGATAGTCTTGTTTTGCCTCCAATCCTGCCAGCCTTCTCTGTAGTAACTCGTTCTCCTCCTTAAGGTGGACCATCTCATTCTGTAGGCTATTTCCGCTGCTGTTAGTTGGTTCATCTTTGCTTCAATCCTGTCAGTTTTGCAGTCTATGTTTTTTATCTTTTGCATTACCGGTTCCATCTTGATGATCCTTTTCAAGGTGTCTTCTAGCTTTCTCTCCATGGTATCCTTGTTGCCAAGCCCTGGCTGCTTTTCTATGTTCCCTATCCGTAACAACACCAACACTACCATTAAACACACTGCCTTTCCTGCCAATTGCCTATTATCAGTAAGCCTGCCATGTTTCACAGACTTCTTGAATTTAGTTCTGTAGAAAGTTCCAGTCCTAGCTCTCCACTAAACTATTGAAATGCCCATGATATGGCTACACTTCTCTTTCTCGCAGAGCAATCGTCAGGTGCGTCCTCTTTCTACAGATTCTCAAGTAGAACTCCTAAGTAGGACATGAAATAATACATTGTGTTACGGTTTATTTAGTTACTTATTTATTGCTAGTGGTCCTAGGTATTAATATAACATTTTAGGAAATCAGTGTCAGATTTATTTCAAACTAGGAAAATTCTAAATAAGAATGGTTTCGCTTCGCAGCAGTATTTTCATATTTTTGTTACTTTGTAATATGTTAAAACAAAGTTCAGAAAAAAATACTTTCAGGTTCAAAGTGAATTCTTCTTCAAAAGCAGATGCAGTGCTTTGGCTTCAGCATTTGAAAAAAAAGAGCAAATGTACATTGTGTGTGGATCAGACTCTTCCAGAAAATTCAACCCACATTACATACAAGGTATTGCCACTCAAAGCTGTGATGTGAATAAGTATTTCGTAACGATCTTTGTTTTCTTTTCTTTTTTAATTTTTAAAGAATGTAGTCATTATTGATTTTTTTTTTTTAGAAATGCAATGTTGTTTTCTTTCTAACTAGGAGAGAAATAGCCTGGCGTGCGTATTGCATCGTGGCGTCGTTCTGGAGTAAAAAGTCACTAACTAACATTTTACATATTTAGATAAAAGAGACTTTAAATGTTCGGAGTTAAATGAAAATTTTATTATTGATCTTTGAATATCCAACTTTTTTTATTATTGTATGTAGTAACTTAACATTATGTGAATGTTGAAAAGAAGCCAAAATAAACATATTTACCATCAAAAACAGATTACTTTTAACTGAAAGAATCACTTAATGAGTTTCTCCAGAAATAAAATGCTTCTGATATGTATTTAATGAAAATATGAGACAGCTTACACCTAATAACAACACTATTACAAAGACAATAGTTATTGAATTTCTAAGAGTTCCAGAAAGTCTACATTAGATAATAGTAAGCTTTAACAATAACATTATTTCTGCTACGAGAACAATCATCACTATTAATGTTGTTTCCCTTAAATCTATTCACCATCTTCACTGTCCTCTCCTATGTGAGGCTCTGGAATACACTCGTTTCCACTTCCCTTTGCTGGTAGTTCAGCAAACCAAGGATGAAACTCGTCAGGTACTACCCCTATCTTGCACAGTCTAATGAGGTCTTGCTTCTTCTCTTTTGTAATAGGTATCATGCCTTTGTTCAGCTGCTGCGGCTTTACATTTTTGAGGCGTCCAACTGCACTGACATTTAAAGATAGGTAAGGCTCTGTATGCTTTTATAGAAAATTTGATGAGGATGGTCCTTCTCAAATTTGAGACATTTTACTTTCATCCAACAAACTGTTTCTCCTGTTTCGGAATGAGTACGATTCTTAATCATGTCTTCAGATAACTTTTAAAAGTTCAAAAAATCTTGGTACTTCAGTTCTCTCGCATTATAGGGCATTTGTTTATTTTTTCTTCCTTTCCGTGAATTCTTGAAAATCTGCACTCAACCACTCATACACTTCCTTGTTTTGCTTTTCATTTTCAATAGAAAAATGCATACTGTCGCACTCTATGTGTGAGTGGCCAGATTCAAGAAACTTGTGTTCAATTACTTTCAAGTGAGTGTTACGTACAGCATAAAGCATCATTGCAGCCACGTTTTTGTTCCTGTTTTGGATGCCACATGTATCGAAAAAGAGTGGGATTTCCGTAATGTTTGAAGATAAAGACTGTATCCACAGGAAAAATGCTGTACCCCCTTCATTACATCCCTTCTTCCCATTCAATTCGCTCCAAAAGAAACAATGCCCTTGGCCTGTGTTACCCTCATAAATTGTTAAGTTGTAGACACAAATTTTTCGAGCATAATACATTGGCAAAGCACCTGATGAGCGGATGTGTAACACACTTTGTAGGTCAAGTGTATCTGTGCTGAAAGTTGGTTCAGATGCAGCACGTGTCTTGTCCCCTTCTTTGGTATTACTGCACTCAATCTTTCGTTGAATATGTTGCTCATAATCTTGTTTTAGAGGGTTTTTTTCTGATTGAGTCTTTTTCTGAATTATATCTAAGGCACAACGAGCACAGATCTTTTTTCGGTTTATAAAAAGCAGAATTGTAATTTGTGCAGAAATATGTCCTGTAGGTGGTTTCTCCCACTGCAGCTACGATATTTTCTTCAATGCTAAATCATTCATTTTCAGCACAGATAAATTCTTGTCTAAATAGAGCTTCTTGCTCGATCTCCTACAGTAATGTGATTCACTGGAAAGGACTCTATGTTTTTTTTAACATGTTCCATGACTTGGATTGAATACTTATTTGCAGGAGCACTATTACTACCTTTTCTGTCTTGGCCACTAATTACTCCAAACTCATCCCTTTCTACAAACGCTTTATTTACAGACCCATTGCTTATACAGACAGTGCTTTCAATTTTTTTTTTTTGCAAACTCTGTGGCTTTCACCCTCTTTTTTAAGAGTGTAAATTCTTGACATGTTGCGATTTTTGGTAGCGACCACCAACTGCGGTCTCTTAGGGGAATGTGCACTAACATCTGAGAAAATAAATTCCTTTTGTCTCTTGTAATCATTCATCATCCAGTATTTCTTACATATACTTTTTCTATCTTCCTCACTGAAGTTTTCTTGGCATCGGAATTTACATTTAGAACAATCAATTGCTTTCGGACATTTCGGTCGCCTTTCTTAGTTACATAAGGTTCACACTTACTTCGCATCTCTTTAACTGCATTCTTTTTCCATTTTGATGACTCATTTTTCTTCCATCTGGTTAGCCCCACAACTCGGTTTTCATTATTTTCGTTTTCCATAGTTTCATTGAATGGGGAGGCAACTTCAACACTCGTCATTTCATGTGCTTCAGAACTTGGTGGTATCATTTCGACTTCTGTATTTGGTGATAGAGTATTATTTATCACTTCAGCAGGTGATAATGATGACACTTGAGAAGTTTTGGTAGCTATATTAAAATCTTCGTTTCCATCTTTAGTTTTCGAAACAGATGAGAAATTTATGAATCAAGAGTGTCCATTCCGTCGGATTTTCCAGTGTCACTTTCAAGGACTTGAAACACATGTAGTTTCTTTTTTGAACTATCACCATTTACATTAAACCAGTTGTAACTTTTTTTTTAAGGCTTTCGAATGTTGAATCGAAATCAAGATTATTATCAGAGTCATATCCATATTCTAATTCATCTTCTGTACTTTCCTCTAAAAATTTTGTAATTTCTTTTGGAGATCGAACACGTTGATTGCGGCGAAACTGATAGCCAGCCATTGCTAATTCTGTAACACGAAAGTAGTAAAATTTACTTACTTAATAACACATTCATTTTGTCATTGGTTGCCGGAAGTTAAGTTTTTACCTACTGCATCTATAGAAAACTTGTAAAAATTAACAAACTATTAATCTGTCATCTATTAAGTATGTGTTAACTTTAGTCATGTATTAACAGGGTAGCAAGCATCATTCATCTGTAAGGAAATAATCCCTAACTGAGTTAATTAGTTTTTTCTTAAGGAGGAACACTTCTGCCCTGCAGTTAATGAACACCACTATTCAGTTTCTATGGTATAATACAATCGTTTTCAGTAAATGACTTTTTCTACATAAAGTTTGCAGGGAAAACATTATGGAAAACCCATTAAGTCAAAATAACCAAAATTGCAGTTGGTAACTTTTTGCTCCAAAACGACTTTTTACCTTTTATATAATAAATACCTTTGTCATTGATTGTTGAAATAGAACCTACAATTTCTAGTAAGTGCTTATGAATAGATCGAAAGGGCGATTGAAACGTTACAGAGGCTACTGCAGATGGAGTACCTATCATAACCCCTACCAATTTTTTTATGGTTAAGAAAATATTTTAAATGTTTTAAACACGTTTTTTCGCAGTCTATAAAAACATAAAACATAAAAACAAATAAAACATGTTTTAAACATATATTTTGTTTCGTTTTTTACAAAATGAAAACACGTTTTCTTTTTTCGAACCCTGCTTCAGACCAAACATTAACTTTTGCTAAATATACGCGAATTCAATGTGGGTAATGCACACGGTCGTTTGTTTCAACTCGCTGGACCCTTCAAATCCCCACATTAAACGTGCAAAGTAAACTCACACTATACAATATGCTCGTCAGACCTATTATAACGTATGAAGCTCCCTCCTGGGCCTTTGCTGCAAACTGCCATATCAATAGGCTTAAAAGAGTACAGTATCGAGCTATCAGACTCATGCTGGGACTGAACAGATTTATTCTGGTGACCAGGATCCAGAAAGAAATGGGGTTGCAAACGATCAGAGACTACTTCCAAACCCTAACTACATCTTTCTATTCAACTTCCCACGATAATACAAATAAACTAGTAAGCACTCTTGGTACTTACTCTCCGGAAATGGAATCCATACGTAAAGGAAAAGAGGCCAAGAAATAGAGTTTTGTAATCGACGAATGTACATAGTGCTAGGAATAACCATTTTGACTATGCTGAAACAGCAGCTCGTTTATATCTTAACAATGCAATAATGCGGCATTATTTTTAATTCTCTATAATCATTTTTAATATTTTTACTATTAAAACCTTCAATAAATAAACCTCCCGTTTGCTCTGCATTTTCAACACATTTTCTTCCCCAATTCCCTCCTGAACTTACACGCTATACAGCTGTCGATTGTTCTCCAAGCTTGATGCGTCGTCCACTACGTGCCGCCACTACGTACCGCCAACCTTGTGTTTATTCTGCACGTGCACGTCGTTTTCGCCTCCATACATGATTATGAGCCTACAGTGGGCTCTAAATGTAGAAGTCGTCTGTGTATATTATTTTATGTGTGTGTATTCGCATATGGAAAAAAATACGCTGTAAGTAACTTCCTTACTTTTCTTCATAAATTACCTTATATATA
>JAGDQP010056622.1:0-12902 GCA_022664845.1 Lepisma saccharinum
CATAATTATCAAATGTGCATCTTACGCAACACATCACTATAAGATGCGCTTTCATTTGTGGGACTTTTTAAATTTTGTTTATGGCCTTTAGGCATCTAAGGCTCAGGCCGGGATAGGGGAAAGGATGCGGAAAGGTGTCGGCGAAGGCCTAAGTTAAAGGTACTATTCCGGTACTTTTCTGGTGTGACTGAGGGAAACCCCTGGGAAAAAAACTCATTCAGGATGGTCAGCCGCTGGAACTGAACCCACGACCTCCCAAATGCTAAGCCAACGCTCTACCACTGAGCTACGGTGGCTCAGCCGATTGGAGGAGATGTCTAATATATTATAATTAAGATATAAAACCATAATAATGAAATTAAAATGAGGAACTTCATTCCTACATTATTAATAACATGACCAAATTACATTAACAAGTATGAAAGTATTTCGACCAGTTCAGAAAATATATTTTTTTATAATGCATTGACTTTGACGACATCGACTTGAAAGTGCAGATTTCTCTGCCTTATGTGAAAATAAAACAGAAGCTAGTTTAGTGCAGTAATGACTTTATGTTTTGTGTAAAACAAGACGGTAGTTCTTTAACACATGGCATACATTATATTGAACTGTACTGAGCAGTGTCGTAGCTCAGTGAGTAGAGCGTTGCCTTTGTGTTCGCTAGGTCCTGATTTCCATTCCCGCGGCGGCGGTGATTCTCACTTAAGTTTATCCAGGATTATCCTTGGTCATACAAGGCTAATGCTGGGATGGTGCCTTGAAACAAGCCCTATCAGACTTCTTCCCCAACTCGTTTGGGGTCTGAGTCATAGTCGTCTAGAGGACATAAATGACATTCAAATTCTATTGAATACGTACGCAAACTACCAATTAGAAACGTCGTTGTTTGATTACACTGTATTCAAGAAGAAAAGTTCAAAGAAATGTATATCTAACCAGAAAACATTTGATGCAATACAATTAGGTAGGGGCATCTATCCCCACCTTCGGGGGAATACACCACTTCACTTGTTTCCTGCTACATACATGACTTCTATCTGTTACAGGCTAAGCAAGTACTCGACAGTAAAATGTACTCCATTCAAGTGCATTTCTATTCCATCATGCAGTGTAGCCAGAACCTAAACTGTTTATTAACTACAAGAAATTATTTCTAGAAGAAGAAAAAAGAGGTGCTTTAGTTTATAAGGACTTGCTTCGTCTTCACGTGCCAGATTACTCGGCATTCACTACAGCCCTTGAAAGATCATACTGACTAGTTCTTCCACATCATATAAGTTTTCCATCTAGGGTTGAAGCTATGGAATTACACTACTGTCAGCATCTTCCCTCAAATGACTCTACATGAAGAAGGATTCTGCCGAGATATGCGTAAGAAAATATTTGTTTACACGAATACACTTTACATGACGATGTGTTAAATAAAAGTCCAAATAGTAATGTATAGCTTGACTGGTAGACAAAATGGCTCTTCCCTTTTCCCTGGCATTCGCTGTACTTCTGAGAAGGAATGTTTCTTAGAGATGCACACCGATTTTCTTGAAGGTTGGCATATAAAAACTACATGTGAAATAAACTGTTAAGTGTTTTTTCCATTTCTGCGGAAATGTGGTTCGAGGGAGCGGAATACCCACCCCCGCCCCTCACTATGCTTCTATGTTTCTGTCGGTGCTGAAAATGACAGATAAACATGAACGATTTGGATGAAACTTCGTACATAAGCTATAGTACATAGAAAATAAGCAAATACGTGCTTTTTATTTTCTGTAGACGGGACATAGACCCCTCTAAGCGTGTTGTCACGTCGAGGTACTATTTTGCGTGAATCAAGAAGAACAAGTACAAGCATGATTGTACAGAAACCTGCGATATTAGACCTAAAATAAGGGAATATATATCTTTTCTTTTCTCTTTATTCGTTGAATCAGTGACAATATTAGGTCAGTTATGGAGCGCGGTAGCTAAATGGTATAGCACTCACCTCTGATGCTAGGGGTCGTAGGTTCGATTTCTGCTCATGCTATGTGGACTTTGTGGTGGACAAACAACGTGTGCGTGGGTATTCTCGGGGTACTCCCGTTTCCTCCAACTTTCTTCGTTGCAACAATTCATCCCATCATCATCCATCTGGTCTGAGCCAAAGTTGACTAAAAGCCTTACAAATTAGATACAAATTTAAAATTCAAATTCAATTCTATATTTACGGTTCATTTTTTCACGAAGTTTGCGTATATTTAGTAAACTTTATTCTCCAGTGGGTTATTATTCGCACCAAAGAATATGAAAGACCAGAATTTGTGAGAATTCTTGCTTCACATATACGCAGAGCAATATTAAAGAATCGATTCCTGCTGGGTTCTTTATTCTTAGATTTGGCAGAGTAATAAAGTGTCTGATCTGAAGCAGATCATTATGACGTCCGACAAATTCCGATCAAATAAATAATAGATCCGTAGTAACTATTCAACCACATGATTTTTCTCTTGATTACGAATGTCATCTATATTAAAACCCATAGCTTTTTTCTAGTACATTAGTATTATTTCAAGACCACTTTTCATCTCAGAAGTTAAAGAAATGTGAGAGTTGCTATGAACCCTTGATTCATAACTAAAAGTTCCATAATTACATCCAGGATTTGAATATCTGATTCCCCACTGTTTAACCACTAATACTCTGATTACCCACCGTAAATATTCTGTTTAACCACTAATACTCCTCTTACACTAAACAATTTCATACTTCGAACTAAATCAAAGAACAACCACTCGTTTCATAAATCATAATGTCCACATTTTAAACTTCGCGGATAATTAGTTCTCAATAAAGAGAATTTTGTATTATTCTTTCCAGATGTAAATTACAATGTCATTGTACAATATCTGGCCTTAACTTTCCAATAAAATATCTCTATCACTGGCCTGTTTTCTCTTACTTTTATTTTCAGGAAATTTGTGAACTCTTTTTAAAATCAGATTACGTGTTTCAGTTTTTTTTGCACTTTTCATTCCCAATATCTCAAAACCACCAACTATTCACATCGCCTGGCAGCTCTTCAATTCTGAACTATTTATTACTAGTTTTTGTCTGTCACCGCCACGCTTATTCATAGCTATCATGATCGGATGGATAATGTTCTCACAATACCAAAGTAACACTTCTGTAACGTACCTGTAATTTTCCTGGCTTAGACGATTTTTATTCAAATAAAGAGCAAGAAGCAATTTGTGGATTACTGATTTCTCTTTGTAATTATCTCCGACCTACATCGAATCTTCTTACCGTGTTTGAGCTTTTTAGGCCAACGGGAGTGCATTTTGGTACACGAAGTTTTAGTGGTGTCATGAGGGTACTTACCGGGGTAGCTGCAATTTTATTTTGACCGTTATTCCAGTCTTATCTCTCTGCTTCAATGGGAAGTGCAGTTAAAAAAGTCTGCAAGGATTTTACAAAGACATTAAACTTTGGGGATTTTTTTTATGAACGTAGAATTGAAAACTGGATAAAACAGGAACATGTTATCCAGTGTTGAAGAAATTTTCTACGTTCGGCATTTGTTGTTTAAAAATCAGTTTTCAGTTATTATTTACCGTTTTCTTTTCCTGTTTATGTTCCAAGTGATTGAATTTAATTTTGTGTTCTCGTAATGCGCTAAAAGATTTATCCTTGCGCTGTTTACACATTGTGTTCTGATTCTATGTCCGGATTGTCAAGTATGAATTAGTAGTAAGTACACTCAGGGACTTCTTTGCTTCCAGTATTATCGTCAGCTGCAGGAATGTTGGGGAAAGGTGCCAGATGCCAATGGAGATTACTTTGAAGACTAACGGTAAGTGACATATCCTAAATGTCTCTCTGTTTCTGAATATCAAAAACGGCAAGAACTTTTTTGGTTACCTTCCTTATGTATTAGATAAAATAATATTTTAACTGAGCGCCGGTTAGCCGAAATCTTGGCATAGTCAAGTGCACTTTGTCATGTGTTCAAGTCCCTTGTGGGTCCATGAAATTGAGTGGTTCGGAGTACCTACTTTACCAAAAACTGTAGGTCCCGTTCTTAGAAGCTCATAGCTCGTTTAGGACGTTTATAAAAATGCATTCCTAGATTCACAGTTTAATTGCTTCTGAATTGTATTTTTAAGTTTGTACTAACAAGGGACCATTACGAACCAAGTTGTGGGGAATTTCACCGGGCTTGGGCCAAAAGAGGGGAGAGAGCAGAGGGGCAGAGGGCGAGAACATATCTCTCGGTAGGAGAACGGGTTAAGAGCCAAGGGGCAAAAGGGGCAGGAGCTAAAGATTGCAGGTGTCCCATGCACACCTCTTGACCTGAAAAGACAGGCAGTGGCACGTCTCTTCTGTCTCTCCTCCTATCCACTTCTCACTCCCTCACCGCCCCTTCTGCTCTCCTTTTTATTCCGTTTACCTGGTCTGCCAATAATGATGAGGCGTTAATAAAATCAATTATGCCAGGAAACATAAGAAGCATTTGAATGGCATTCGATTTCAGCAGGATGCACAGGACTGATTCAGTCACTGGATGTCTATTTCTTCCGTCCTTCTAAGGCATTTGTTAAGTTCGTGACTGATGCCATTATCTCGACGGACGATTTCAACATCTGTCATCGGGACAACTTTATTCGGTTCTAGTCCTTCACTCATTATCCGTTTTCGGCACCACTGTTTAGAAACGTGATCAGGTATGCATGGTACAGGTCAGGATATCTGGACGCAGAACCGGAACCATTCCAGACGCCGCTGCTGTGACACTGTTGGCTCTGACCTTTGTTCGTCAGATCAGTGCATTGCGTTTTCATTTATGAGATGTACTCATTGTACAAACACCATCTGCTTATTGAACGTGTGCATATAAATTGCACTTAACTTGATTCTTCTGATAATGTTTTCTTGTACTTTTTGCTTGTGTCGTATTTCTTAATAATAACTGACTTTGAACAGGAACAAATTGTTCTTTACTTGTTTCCCTGATTTTATATACAAAGATGCATGTTCATATCACTCGTCCCTATTTAGCTCCGAGTCTAATAATCCATCCGTACGTATGTATTTTGACATGCTCTATCGAATGTGTATAGTCTGGTCGGTCGATCCGAAACTTGGTTCGTAAAGTTCCATACGATTTAATAACAACGAGCAGAAAGGATATATTTTCAACTAAAGCTTCACCGAATAACAAATTTGGCGCCTTTAATGATTCTGCCTTCAATCGTGTAACTTCTTCCATTTTCCTCATTCTATGACTACTTCCTTTTTACTTTATTTTTCTCTTCTTTTTTTTGTGAACGTTATACTTAGTCTATGTATATGCATGCATCTTAACGAAAAAAAAAAAGAACATCACATTGCCATTCCTGCATTTCTTGCTAGTATAAGGGAAGAGGTGCAGTGAAGGGGGAGGATTGAAGAAGGGATTAGGGCAATTTTAACTTTAAGCACCAATCTCTTTAATTGCTGTCGTAAAAGTTGAGCTGCAACAGAATCTTCTTGCACTAAAAACGACAAAAAAAAAGGGGAGGATGCCATCAGTGAGAGAGTACAACGTTGGGGGAGGAGGCCAGAAGAGTGGAAAAAAGAATTCACACTCACTTGATAATTACTCTTATCTCTAAGGATATGTGTGTATTTTCTGTAAGTGTGTGTGTGTATGTTTTTATTGTAAGTGTGTGTGTGTGTATGCTGAAGAATTTTTTTTTTCTGAGATGGACGAAATGGAATGGAAATTAGCAAGCAGAGACTTTCTCTTCACTATCCATCTTTTCCTTGTCTTAAAAAAAAAGTAAAAATCTTCAAAGAAAAAAAAGGAAAATATATACAAGTTTCTAGAAAGATGAAGAACTGTATCATTTTGTAAACAAATTCTGCACGTTTTCTAACAACAAATATTTAAATCTATTTATTTTACTCTGAATGCTAGAAGTACGCACTGTGGCTAAAACAAATTAGTGTATTTCATTTATATTTTTGAAAGGTATGTCTCCCATACTTTAATTCAGTCAACTTAATTTTTACTAACATTTTTTTTTGTATATTTTTACTTCCAATAATCTTTTGAACACCGCTTTTTGTACCATCAGATTTACAGATAATTCCCGACGAAAAAAAAAACTTCACAGTACAAAATAAGCACAGTCTGATAACACAAAACAAATGTCTACGGTAATAGGGTAATCTTGTTTCAAATTTAATGCAAGCTTAGCATGTAAAGCGTAAAAACTTTTCAGAGCAAATCTCCAAGCTTACGTCAAGCTTGAATGACACTTGCTACTTGATACCTGACAAGCCTGATGAAAGCTTACCATATGAAGCTAGTTACAACAAACGTGAAATAGGCTTACCATGGCAGTAACAGCTAACTATATCAACACAACGGTCGCCGTCCAATTGGGATCAAACTTGCAAAATCAAGTCAACTTAGTATGGAATCTAAATCAAGCTTGTTAGATCAATCATAACTACACAGGCGCAAATCAAGTTAAAATCAAGCTTTTCATAAGCTTGTATGGTATTTGTGTTCGTAAGCACAACGTATCTACGGTTAATTTCAAATCTAACGAATGTTGCTTCATTGTTGTCATTAAGGGCAACTCGTCTGAGTTAGAAAATGCATCCATCAACCATCTTCTAGTGATCTGAGTGAACAATATACCAAAGTTAAAATGTATAGAGTAAATCCGGGCAAAGTGGCACACTTTTTAGTTAGTGCGTCATAGCTTTGTAACACAAAGCGATAACTGAATATTTAATACATCGATGGAAACGTTGGAATCGCTTCTACATTCCACCGTAAAATGAAAAAGAAATATTTAAATTTGTGGAACAGAGACAATATTTGAAGCGTTTGCGCGACCAAACGTCCAAGTGACATTTTCAAATTTAAAAAAAATCACGAGTACATGTTTATATATATTTTCACATGCCTAATATTTTTCCTGTTATATATAAAAATGTACTCATGATTTTTTTTATTCGATAATGTCACTTAGACGTTTGTTCGCGCATACGCTTCATTTATTAGAGGTATGTGAAATTCCATTTTGCCCGACATTATGTGGGCAAAATGAAACATATCTTAATTCCAATTCAATATTTTTGTATATTGTAATCTAAAGTGAATAATAGTCTAGTGATATGTAAACAACAAAAAATTTTAAAATTATTACAATTAGAATACAAAATACAATATGAACAAATTTCTGGTTTGTTAAATGTAATGGTATTTCCAAAATCGTTTTAATTTTCCCTATTTTGTCTTTTTTATTTTCTCATTGCTCAATTGAATACCTTTCTAATTTTTATGCAATACATTCCACGTTAGTGAATCATTTGCAATACCATTTCACTCTATATTATGACATAGATAATAAGGCATTCCAAGAGAGACATGATTATTAAAGATGTCACCAGATGGCAGGAGAAGTCTAAAAAATACATAAATACAGTATAAAAATGTTACGAATAATTATGTTTTCTTAGAAACTGAAACTTTTTTAGACTTAACTCCTTAATAAAGATTTATACACCATTTTGTATGTCTGAACCAAACGGAATTTTCTTCTTCATCTTTATTCACAAACATGATGATCTAACAGGAGAAAGATATATTATCAAAACTATTTTAACGTTCATACATGTTGCAACTGAGTAAATTGTTGGAAATTATATATCGCTTAGGAACAATTATGTCGTTATTGTTGTATAAAAATAAGAGAAATTACTACGGTATAATCCATGACTGACTATAGTGTGACCATAATGACTCAATAGCTGAGTTCCATTAATTTATATTATTTCCAGCTATCAAGTCATTATGGTCGCACTATAGTACAAGTATTGGATTCGCATTCACTGTGTTCTTATATTTTCATTCCATTTTCTTTTCTTTCCGTTTCTTCTCTTTATGCATGTGTTCCTGTTCGTTCCTTGTTTTTTTTCTTCGTTTTCCTTCCTTCGCAGCTTTCCTTCCTACTCTCGTGTTCTCTTATTCTCGTTTTCTTATATTTTTCTTTGTTTCCTTCATTTTTTTCCTTTCGTCTCTTTCTCATTGGTTCACACAGTTATCTCCTTCTCCCTCTTTTTGTAGGTTTTTCCGTTTCTTCCCCTGTGAGATTTTTTTCAGTGAACAATATGATACAAAAATGAGTTTCTATTAACATTTTTTTCGTGACGATAGAGGTGCATATTAAATACGTAAAACCGGATATTCAGCAACTACACCTATGGGAGAAATATACGTTTAGGAAAGAGGAACCCCCTCCTCCAAAAGAAAAGATCTTTCTAAAAGAAAACAGACGAAAAAGTCTCTTATTTCTTTTGCTGATTCCATTCGTTGCAAAGCTTATTACTGAGCTGGGGACAATCAGAACTGTTATTGTCTTCGGAGACAGAGATACCAGGGTTGAAAGTGTGTTGAACTTTTACATAAGGAAAATGGGTTAACAGTTCTTTTACTTAGCTTTGCTACTTTCTTCCTTTTCCATTTTATCTTTTTCATGGAGAAAGTTGTTATAACTGGATGTTTTTCTTTCACCTTTTTTTTTATCATTTTGCTCCTTAGTGTTCCCAATAGATGTAACCGCCATCTTCTACTTCTACCAATAAAATTTGATTTGGAAGATAAATTCGGTTTTCTAGAAATCTTTATCTCTACTTTCTTAAACTTATTTTACTTCCAGATTGGTTTCCTTATCTTATATCTTTTTTCTTTCTTGAGTTTATGTTTACAATCTGCGAAGAAAATTACTTGATTCATTAATTCTTCATTCTTCATAGAGTGGAGGTTTCCTAAGAGCATCCATTGCGCAGTCATTTTTCCAATTCACAGCACATTTTGTACTGTCCACTATACTTTTTTTTTAGTATCTCCTTCAAATTTCCTGTCATTTACGTTCAATCATTTTGTTTCTTCACCAGGTCTTTTCTTCTCAAATGTTTTTTTCTCTCTCTCTCTCTCTGTTTTTGTTCGCTGTGTCTTTTGAAAGAATTTAGGGTATGGAATTGTATCGGAAGTTTTGCTTATCAGGTGCAGCTAAAACCAGATCACTTTTGGTGACCTGGGCTGACCCGGATATACACTGAAGGCCCGTAGTCTGGAAACAACCTACCAACCGCCCCTGTCTCGTCTCTTGTCATTAATTTGGCATACGCAGCGAGTAGGGACTTAGGCAACAAAGTCTTTATTTCCTAAAATTTCCAGTCTACATGTGACAAACCATGTTCCCATTCTCAAAACCGTATTCAAAATACAGGTTTGAAATTACAATATTTCACTCTTGCAATAAGGAGAGTTCGAGAACTCTTTGTGTTTAGTCCAGATCCTTACGTTTAATTTGGCCTTAATATTCCAAAGTGTCCTTCCTACTCTCCAAAGTTGAAATGGAGGCAACTTCCGATTTTTTTTGTACATCAAGCCTCTGTAGGTACAGATACAATTGATATTAAATAGTGAAAAGTATGTGACTGGACCGGGGATTGAACCCGGGATCTTTTGGTTACTGTCCCAATGCGGTACCAACTGCGCCACCCAGTTAACCTGCTTCCCAATCACACATCTTTATTGTTTACACATTAAAATACATACATAATGCAACCACTAAAACCAAAATTAAATTAAACTCTAAATAATAAACAATAATATACTAATACACACTAATGTACAAAATAATACACTAATGATGTTAACAATAATAATAATAAGATGAAATCCTATAACCCTCAATAAACGAAAAACTTAAACGCTAGATCAAACTAAATTTAATATATTCTATCGCGAGGGCCAAAATTATATTTATAGCAACAACAGCAATAATAATAACCTTAAAACTATTAATACCTATACATATATCCCTCCCTCCACCTAAAAGGCAACACAAAATTACTCACGCATAAAGTCAAAACTACTAGTCAGTCTGAGGGACTGTTATTAACGCAATTTACATTATACGGCTAATATACAATAAAGCCCGAAATACCGGATCGTGCCTCCCGATAATTCGAGATGGCCATCACCCATCCGGTATTCTACACTTGCAATAAATATATGAAAGAGGAAAAGTAAACACATTGCTACTTGATTTTGACATCTCAATTTTTAATTTATTTCAAAAGATTTTATTTAAACCCGATAGTGATTCCAAACCTGTGTGAGTTATTGCAAACTGACGCTTTATAAGGTGACCTGTGTGACTTATATCTATCTTCAATATGACCTGTGTGAGTTGTTTACCTGTGTGAGTCCTACCATCTATGTGAGTTATCTCAAAATAAGACTTCATTTATCTGTGTGAATTCTATAACCTGTATGAGTTATCCAACATAATTTATCCTTTCCCTGTACGAGTTTACCAGTTTTCTCTCCTGTGTTCCTTAAACTTTTTCAGGCACCTTTCTGAGATCTTTGAACATAACATATCTAATTCAAGATACTGTTCCGGAACTCTCATAATATCCTTTACTTATAATTCAACCAATTCCTCCACTCCTTTCAAGTTCGGGTATAGGAAAACTACATGTTCAGAAGTACTGAGACTACCACAATCACAATCTGGACTCTCCCTTCACTAGAGGCTCAAATTGGCACAACTTTTCATTAAACGGGCCATGTCCCGTAACTAATTGCACAAGTCCTCTGTTTGAGTTCACATACGATAAACTCCACCTTTCTGCTACACTTGGGAATATCCTGCTGGATCTATTACCAGTTTCACCTGTTTCCCATTCCTTTTACCATTTGTCCACAAGTCACTGTTGCACATCATCTTAAGATTCTAACACTCCACCCGTAATTCTATTTATTATATCACATTGTTCCTTTCTAACCCAATATAAAATCGCTCTCCGAATAATGGAAGGATGTAATGGTGGGATCCTCAATACCACCAGAAGTGCATCTCCCAATACCGTTCTATATTCTGCAGACATTGTCCTTTGAACACTATTAACACTTTTTTAACTAAATTCTGATTTTCGACTAGTCTATGTGCTCAAACACTTGATGAATTGACATAACCGCTACAAGAATTGCGTCATGGTACTTCCTTAGTACCTTCCCTGGTAACCCAAAATCATTCATCGCAAGAGTCACCAATATATTCCCTATTTTTGTTCCTTTCTGTTTTACATATTGTATTTGAGAATTAAACTTCAAGCTCTCTTCTAGGTCTAGACCTAGATAATTTATATTCGCAGCCCTTCTTATTTTTAAACCATCATATTTAACTTTAAGATTTTTAGCAAGGATCCCACTCAATAAAAATATTTAGTTTCTCCTGTAGATATTTACAGTTTGTTGATATAACAGCATTTCTTTACTTTCCTCATTATGATGTCTATCTTCCTTTCCAGTTCTCTCCTACTATCACCACTTACAGTCACCATCAAATCATCTGCAGAAGCAGTTACACTACTCGCCCGTATCAAATTCTTCTAAGCAAGGTTACAACACCACGTCCCAAAAGGTTGGACCGAAAACCGTACCCTGTGTACAACCTTCGTGACCGTCTTCTTCGCTTCTCTATCATGCACGTCAATTTTTACACTTCGATCTTTACAGTAGCTGATTATTACCTCCCACTGATATCACGGTATCTGCAATTCCTTAAGATTGTACACTAATGACAGCCACCAAAGGTTGTTCGAAATATCAATAAAAATTCCAATGACGTATTTCTTCTCAACTTCCAATTCTTGTACCTTCCACACAACCCGATTAATTACATGATCGGTGCACCTATCCCTTCGGAATCAAAACTGAAACTGGCACTCCTCCAACTACCTAAACTTCTCAAGTCTTTCTAGAAAAATTATTTCAAAAAAAAATCCAGTACTTTTAAGAGGCAAATCGTTCGGTATGACGATCTGTACGATCTTTTTCCCCTTTTAGCAATACTATTAACTTTCCTTCTTTTCAAGTTCTCGGGGCATTTTCTTGCTTTATACATTTAGTATATAAACGCGCAAGATATGGCTGCCAAATCTCACTCATGCTGTTGATAGTTTCAGCTTTAATGTTAACTATTCCAGGTGTTTTATTATTTCTCAATCTTCTTATTGCCCCGTTCACCTATTCATTTCTTTTTGACTGGTCCTGGTTAATATCTACATCTCCAATAGGTGGCTATTGCGCTATCCTACTTAGTTCCCTGTTCTCCTCCTTCTGTCTCAATCACCCTCCTTCTGTCTCAAATTCTTCATCAACACCTCTAATGAATCTCTCCTATCCTTGGTGACTGTTCCATCCGATATTTTCAGCGTTGTTAGTATTACCGGTGTCTTGATTTTCTTTTTAACGATTTGATGGGGGATCCCTCCCAAAGTGTCTACACTAACATTCCTTTCAATAAAGCAGTTCCAACTTTTCTCTGTTGCAGCCATTACTTCATGTTGACATATCTCCGTTACCTGTTTATAACTTTGAAGTCGTCTGGATAATTTGTGGTTTGATAACTTCGTCGTTTGGCTCTAGTAATTGTTTTCAGCCGTTCTAAGTTATCATTCCAATACGGTGCTTCTTTATATTTCTTTCCTTTCTTATTCTGTGCATTTAATGTCTTAATTGAGTCTATTGCTGCTTCCTCTATATTTTTGTTAATTCATCTAAATTCTCCCCAGCTGCTATGTCTGACAATTTCAAGTTTTTTTATTTTCTCCTATTCATGTTTTAGGGTTATATTTTATTACTGATGTATCAACACTCTCCACCATCTCTTCATCCTCTTCATATTTAAATGCTATCACTTTTTATTACTTCATCGTATACCTTCGATTCCTTTGAAGATTCCCTCTGTTGCTAAGGGTACGTCAATTTGGCAGCTATCCCCTTCTTGTCACCTATATGTAGGTGGGTTTCCTTCCTTATTTACTACATACATATTCCTTTGTAG
>JAGDQP010056623.1:0-10631 GCA_022664845.1 Lepisma saccharinum
AAGCCAAGAGACGGAGCACTTCCACCACATGGACTGGCCCCATATTTAGAGGCCATCTATATCGAGTATTGCCTTTTCATCCTTTCTTATGGAAAGACAAAGTTATTAATGAGAAGCCCACATGCCAGATAAAACCTTCAAAATAGTCATCGTTGTTCGAAAATTTCACAGAGAATTGACAATTGTAAAATGCTTGAAATTGTCTCAGATGTGTTGCACTGTACATTGTAGTCACACGACAGAAATACACATTTAAAAAGTCACCGGATGATCCACAGTACTCTAATAGGGCCACACAATATGGCTGCCGCTGAACCGTAAATGTGGCTTCATGTGATGTTATGAAAGCCCTCACTATTCTATTCCTTACTCTATGTCTTGAAACAATAAATAAATAGTAATATACAAAATGACTTTATCCTAGAATATATGCAATGTTTAATCTTGATATTCTCGCGAGAACGGATTTTCTTTTCACATACAGCTGTAATTGGGGCTCATATTCTGATTATTCGTACTCAGTTCGTCTGAAAGAAATCTATTTGGGTTTGGTACAGTGTGTAATAATAAAAAAGAAAAAAAATAACCTGACTTTAACTAACGCGCCTTCGCTTGCTTGGTATTAACGTGTGAAAAAGTACAAGTCAGCTTTTCCGTTTTTAGAAAACAAGAAAAGTAAGGTAGGCAAGAACGGTACATGAAAACGTTAAAAATACGGAAAGGAACTACAAGAAAACAAATGTTGATAATGCATATAAGCATTTAGAAATATTTTGTGAAAGGAAGAAATCATGACCCCCACCTAAGATCGACACGCTCTACCGACTGTACCACGCTAGTAGATGACGAGCAACAATTTGAAAAGACTATTTACACTGCAAACAGTATGTAATATACTAGATGTCGCTGGTGATAGTCCTGATCACAGATGCACTGTAAAAAGGACACCAGCCAGCCTCTAGGAAACGTATTCACTTGAAATTTAAGTAATGACGAGTCTGACAAAAAAAAAAAGTTTTGGCAACGCCAATGGTACTGTCCTGAGTCCAAGGTATTAGTTATTCCATTAAGGGAGCTGGGTAAATGGCGCATTTGATTTAAGGCCTGATATTTCTTTATTTTTCTTGATACTTTGTCTTCGTTATTTTTGTAACCAAGTAAAATACTTCTTTTGCAGACCACCAGCTTCGTACAACGAACTCACGGAGCAGTTTCTTTCTAGTCCACCGGTTAATTTTGTCAGAAATATTCAAGGGATGACGTCGACATTTTCTAACAACAGAACAAAACAAGGACGAATTTTCAACTTTAGCACAGGCAGTGGACAGAATTTGAAAGTAAGTATTGTTTTCACTCCTTAATTTTAGAAAAATACTTTGATGTTTTTTTTTTTTCGTTTTTGTTACGTTCTGTGCAAATAATGCAGTACTGTACATATGATTCCAGTAACAGTTGATATACTACGAGCGCGCAAGACATAAAAGCCAATGACACAGATTGTGAAAAAAAAACAGTGAGTAGATTTATCGCCTAGAAGGCAAGCCACTTAACTCACTCGCAAGGCATCACTAGCTGTAGCCTAACCCTCTCCCCTTCGGAATTTCTCTATATATTAACTGGCATCAGGTAAGTATGGTTCATTCGTTTCAACTTGACCTAAATTCCATCAGATTATATCATATATGTTATTAGTTTGTTTTCAGAATAATAATTAACAGGAAATCATGTTGTAAACCATACCAGAGCTAACGCGATTAAACTTTCATATTGTTTTTCAGAATGTTGAAATTAGCATGTTGCGCTTTATGCTATAAATACATGCACCTTGTAGTGATTTGCATTTCGCAAGCTAATTTATTTGTTTTCTATAAATCCCAAGCTAATTTATTTGTTCTAAAAAGTACCCAGCTAGTTGATTCTTTCTATAAATTGCCAATATATATATATATATATTTATAAATCATTAGTTAATCCAAAGAAAAAGACAGAGCAAAATTAGTCACTGTAATGAGGAAGAATTGAATCCGTACATATCCATGGTGTCTACTAATTTTGTGACTTGAAATTCCCTGAGTTTTCCAGGCTTTCCATGCCATTTTTTTTTCAAATTCTGTTAATTTGAGAGATGTTTTCTGATTTTAGTATAGCGTAATTAGACTTAGCACCTATACATAAAATTGGTGAATATTAGTTTCAAAGAATCGTGTTACAGAATGTTTTAAAGAAATACAACACTAATTTATTTATTTATATATTCTAGATCAGCATCTTTTCCGATGTATAACACTGGTAACATCATTATTTAGTCACAGAACCATTTAAGACAGTCGCACCGTTGCTCAAGTTGATAATTAAACGGCAGCGAAAACTGTACACTACACACTACCATGACCCGTGGAAATCCCAGTTATTCTAAGAATGTAAAGTCAAAATTAATAAGCAACAATTAATACTTCTTGAATCTGGCACATACGCTAGCTGCTTAAAGATTTTGTAGAAATAGTCCAATGCACAATATTTGTAAAGAAAAAGCTTCAAGTCGTTGATCCAGATGACAGGACATGAAGATAGTGACTACCATTTCTGATGGAACGATATAATTTTGATTACAGAAGGCACATTGTTGTCAAGTGAGTTGAAGTATTCTTCTTACAACGTTCCCTATAATACTACATCATCTTCATAGATAGTCAGGAAATTGGGCTAATCTCAGTAGAAGTGAAATACGTCATTGACTTCAAAGAGAAGTTCAGATGCAACTAGAGTTGCCAACTCAAAACCCGGTCATTTCGCCATTTTCTCATTTGATGTTTTCAGCTGCCTATTCATCAACTATGTCGATTGTTTCTCCGTGAATCTCTATTTCTTTCCTTGCAGTAGTTAATTGTACATTACTTTTCTTTAACTAAAATTCATTTATGGTCCTATTTTCGAACTTCCATTACTCAGCCCCTGGTCCTAGGAAGACCGAGTCGAAAGATTCTTCTTCATCCCAGTAGTACAACTCAATACAAAAATTTAAAAAGTATTTTATAATTTATGGTTACCGTCCCATCAGGTCTCTTGATTGCCATTATTTGTTTCTTTCTGTATCATGAGCTGTTGTTTGGTTTTCTTCAGCGTCCTCGATTGTATTTCTAACAATATTTTTGCTGTATCTTTGTACATTGTCTCTTATTTTCTTCCTTAATGTTTCATTTATTTCTATGTATTCAATCCACTTTATGCTATTTTTCGCTCCCTTCATTTCCCTCCTTTTCTTCGTCAAAAGTTAAGTTTCTTTTGAGATTTTTTTCATGCCAGCTATTTCCTTGGCTGTTCCTCTTATTATCTCAGCCAGTGTTTTATTTCTTCTATTGATGTCTTTTTGATCTAATTCTTCGAAAGCATTTGATATATTTCTTAGTTCTATGTCGAACAGATTTTACTAGATTTTCTAAATCTAAAACTGGCGGTTTCCCTTTGATAAAACTTCGATTTCTTAGGTGCTGTATTTAGTTTCGATGTACATCTCATCATTCTAGGCTCACTCCAGATTTTGAAACTGCTTATAACAGAGACATCTTGAATGATTTCCTTATTATTTGATACAACATAATGTTTCTTGTTTTTAGCTATATTCGAGCTTTTTCTTGCCAACTTCTTCTGAGACTTCTTCCTAAAAATGTACTGAGAATAAACATTTTGCTGCTGGCTGAAAATTCATTAGATTCTCTCATCTCACGTTTCTTTGGTCAAATCAAAAGTTCGCACTTTCGTGTTACTGCTACGCTTAGTTCCTACTTTTGCACTGATGTTTCCCATTACAATTTCATAATGCTATTTGGTATTATCCAACATCTCCTGTTTCTCCTAATATAAATGTTTGTCCTCTCCTTCGGATGTGACGTTGTTGGAGCATACACTTGTATAATATCCAAACTATATCTCTTGTTTCTCGTCATTACTACTTATGTTTCTATCCGAAATTCTTTCGATTTCTGTGATTCGTGTCTTCAGGTTTTTATTAATTATAAAACCTACTCCTGTCGGTCTCCTACTTTCTGTTAATTTGGAATAAAACTTATGACCTGGCTGCAGTTCCAACAATTTTTCATTCTTCATCCATGCTTCTAACAATGCTATAATGTCCCGTTTAATCCTTTCAGTTCTTCGATTCCTCTAATTTATCTTCTCCGATAAGTGATTGACAGTTCAGAGTATGGTCAAGGACTAGAGAGTATATATAGGACCGCCAGCTGAAGAGAGTTGGACGTATTAACTATAGATGGGAGTACTATCGAACTATAGTCGTATCATCTTCAGGTAGGCAGGTGAACTACAACCAAGGACTAGGCTAATCCTTGGTTACAACGTAGCTACTAGCTAGCTGGTAACAAAATCTTCGGCGAACTTCTTTCCTATTCGGAAAGCACGCGTCCGCTCCCACAGAAAGGCTCACACCGCAACAGAGTAGAGTCAGAAGTAGGAGCATGGTAGGACCGCTGCATCTTGGGGTTGTGTTCCTTGAAGTTGTTGGAGCGATATTCAGATTATTTGCATTTACCGTATATTCCACAATGCAATCCACTAACAAACATAACTCATTTAAACACATTATAAATGAGACTTTGTACTGCTTCCTGAAGTCGAAATATTGACAGAAATGAAAAAACAATTTCCTTTTTTCTTTTCCCAAAGACAAAGATAAATCCATTATGAACGGTCGTTGACCCGGTAGATAGTTCTCCCTGCCGGCCACCAGGTGTCACTAGTATGCAATTATCGCTCTTAGTTCAAACTATTGCCGCTTATGCGAGTTGGCAATCCTATACTCCCTAATCCTTGGTATGGTTGCCACCTGTTATGTATTTTAGGTCAAATTTACGCGTCCCGTATTATACACACATTTCAACATATCAATAATTTTAACAAATAAACAGTAATGGACTCTTTTCCAACTGTTTACTATGCAAACTGGCGCGCAGACTCTGTTCACATCCCCAGACCACAATCTGAGACGTGGAAATGGGGATATAATACTCGCGCTTGTTTTTTGCTTAGTTGATGACACACTGCAAAAAATAGCTGTATTAATAGAACACTGTTCTCTGTCCCAGAGTTGCCACCACTTTTTGTGTTAAATGAATAACGTTTGTTGTGATTCCGGAGATTTAGAACTTTGATAGTGGTCCCATGACACTCTTCATTGTGTTGAATTAACATTGACAACACATGCATTGTGTTGAATCACCAAATTTAGCATCATTTGTTGTGTTGATTCTACACAAAACAATGAAGATCGCACAGGGGTACCTAAAAGTGTTGAATTAACAGTTTTTTCTAGTGCATATAATAAGGCCAACTGTGTTTTAGGAAAATAAAATCTGTTTTGCGCCCGACAATGTTTTTGGAGTGAGAACATTTGCAACCAAGAAGTTTTCTGTGTGTTCATTATTACGGAGGTTTTAAACTGTGCAGGTATTCATAGTAGTCGGCCTACAGGGCCAAGCTAGTTACTTTAGATTACATGCGTAGACCAATACAGTTTGGAGCAACACGGCGTTCGACCGTAATTTCTTTGGACCAACATGGTATTCGACAAACACGTCGTAGAACCAATACGGTGTTTGACCAAAGCAGGTTTTCGCCCTAGGGTGTTGGTCATACGCCGGTTCCTGATGATTGAGAGGTTCTTGGTCGTGCGAAATGTTGGTTCAAGGCCACATTCGCTTCACTTTCACTTTAGGTTATTTGAGAGTTGTCCCATATTTTATGGTATTATCCCGTATAGTTTGTCGAGTGTCCCGTAATTTATTCATTAAAAGGTGGTAATGCATGCAATTGACTTCAATATTAGTGGAAATTGTTAAATTTTTCCTGTCTTTTTTTCATTAATTCAAAGTAACGAATAATTAAAGTGTGCACATACCGGTAATAAGGTTAAAGTGCAAGGTAAGATAATTTAGAATTAAACACATACAAAGTTAAAAAAAATACTAATGCTACTATTTTTTATTCCAGTTAGAAGTTTGCTGATACGAATTCACAGCTTTCCTACTGGCTTCTGATACATTTTCACCAATGAAATGTTACACAGTGCCGTTGATTTTTCTGTGTAAACGCGAGGTAACAATAATTCATACGTGTAAACCCATCAATGGGTTAAAGTGGCCATGGATAACTCTGCTTCAAGAATTCTTCAACAATAGCAAAATATAGTAAAAATCATTTTTTTAAAATAATTTCTGTGTTATTTAGGAAAGAACAATATTCCAGGAAACAAAACAAAACACACCGCACTTTCATCATCTCATGTCCCTCTCCACAAACACTGGAAGTGGCATTTACACAATCGTGATTTCATTGTTGGATGAAACTCACGATTTTTAAGATTTCTTATTTTGTACGCATCAAACAACTGTCTTATTGTAATAGTAACATGTTTGTTAATTTACTTGTAATGCCACTAGTACTTGTGGTTTGGTAGGGTTACGTGAGTGACCACTTTACTCATTCGGCAGCCATTTTACTAGCTGCTTGTGGTTCATTAAAGGCGTTGTATTGAAATAATTTAGACTGGTGCTGTTAGATTGCTACATACGTAAGGAAATGAAACTGCTTTTGGTCACTTTTTCTGCCATGGCCACTTTATACTCCATTTTCCTTCTCCAGTGGTGAAAGCACCTTCAACTCCCCATAACGCCATCGCTGCATAAATCCACACACTCCTACATTTATAATTTCCGCATACAAAAAGCGACAAAGGGTCTTTTTTTTTAATCACACTCCCAATTCTAAATTCTGGATAAATTACGGCGTATAGTCTCTCACTCATCTTCCTTCAGGTAATAAATAATATTTTTTAAATGAATACTTTAAGTAAATGTGAGTAAGCAAATGTATTTCTTTCTTCATGTTCATTCTTACAGGTAGAACTTTCTTTCACGGTTCCATTCATAACAATACCACTGGCAGGTCTCCTGGGAGGCATCACAGGTGCTACTGGTATGGATACTACTGGAATGAGTACTGGTTCCACTGGAGTCGGCAGTGTAGCTAATATCAACATAGGAGCTCTTGTATTGGCTGCAGCATTAGCACTTACAGCGCTATTTCTTGTACCGAGAATATTTCAAAGTGTTGCTGGAATGCCAAATACATTCACCAGTGGTTGGGCCCGCAGTAAGTACCTGAACATTTAATATATGTTTTTACCAGGGATGAATTATTCATTTAATTTGTTATAAAACTTTACCTTGTAAGTCGTAACCAATCGTATATGGTAGAGAAAACCAGAAACTCTACCATATAAGATGCCTGTACAGTAGAGAGTTTTTTTCTTTTCTTTCCGTTTTTTAACTAAGATAGCAACTCCACCCTTTGGTTCCTGTCTATCTTTTCTAAAGATAAATTATCCTGTTGTTGTCAGTCTCAACTAAACTTTATGATTCAATTTTGTTTCGTTTAAAATTATATCAATATTTTGGTCTTTTGCTAACTGAATCGTTTCATAAGATTTGTCACGAAAACCATTTTATGTTGATGAACATAATTCTTAGTTTATTTTTTAAAAACGTGTTGGTCATACAGTTTCTATTAGTGTCCATTATCTGTCGATTCTGGTTGAGATGTTGGTCTGGCTCTTGACTTTCCTGTTAAATTCCTCAATTCCAACGTGGATATGGCCATCTATTGACTGGATAATATTAAAGTGTATTTGTAAGAATTCCTCAGAGGGAGCTTTAATAGTTTGGTTAAGTTTTGCTAATGCTTCTGGTTCTGGAGATTTGATTAAGGTAATAATTGACAAGATCCATTGAGCTATGCTGCTGCGATTTTTATACCCCCGATCGGCGCTCCGATGTCCTCGGTCTGTGACGTCAAACGAATATACACGACTTTACAATTTAGTTTGATTTACATATACACGTACCACTATGTTCTGGTAAATAGAATTTTTCAATACAACCGTGCGCACTGAATACCTTAAAGCATTATACAAACCAAAAGTGCACACAGGATGTCTCAAAAATAAGGTATCCAAATTAAAATGAATTTAAATAATACAAATTTCTACCTGTTTTCTGAATAATACTTAACAATTGTAGCTGACGATCAATTAGCAAATTAAGAGGTCCGTTACACAATTTATTAAATGTGCATTATTTCATTATTTTATTTCAAAATATTGTATTATTTTACTTCATTACAGAATGACACGAATTGGCTCTTATTTTTTGTATTGTCTTGTGCCCAATAAACTGACAATTGAAATTATTATTACTTTGCAGATGATAAAGAAAACAATTTCAAACAATTTCTCGCCAGAGTTGATGACGCCCTCTCAACCTATAACATTGATAGCTCCGTCTGCACCCAGAGGGCAGTCTGCTATTACATCCAATCGGCTGCCAAGAAAGTAAATTCAGGTAGCGCCACGAGCATGGATAAAATAGTGGATGGAATTACAAGGTAGGAGGGCTTCTACACGTTATTGTCTTCTACACGTAATGCTTTAGGAGATTTAAGGTTTCTTTTCAGAATACGTATCTCTACGATACGATCTTTCAGTGTCAGCAACACATTTTAGGACTTTTGGAATAAATGTACCAGGGGCGTGACTACTATGGCGCAAAACCCCTCAATGCGGGGGCTCCAATTATTCCAAAGAGGCTCTTCGCCCTATATAGCCTCTGAATGCGCCGAATCAACCTGCGGCCTTTGGTATTCTCTTGCAAAGAGGAAGGGCATAAAATGTAGTTACGCGTCTGAAATGTACAGTTTGTTTCGAAAAGGACGCAACCCTTTATTGCAGCGTAACGCCAACTATTTTCAAGTGTTGCCTTGAATTGAATTTTATTAATTGAAAGACTGCGAATCTTCTTACTCTTACCCTCTTCGAAGGATGTTTTTGTCATTTTCTGAGCGGTTTGAGTTATTCATATGTTTCAATTAGTATTAATTAATATTTCCTTATTTTTATATTAGGATCAATAGCTGCAAGAAAATACAGACAGTATTGGTTTATAATTGAAGGCTATCAATAATATATTATAAGCCTATAACTAATTTATTTATTTTTCAGAATATAATTTGTATCATTTCTACCATTCTCGACTTCGCACACAAAAGACCTGTCGATCATGAACAGTGCTAAGAAAGGGCTCGCTTGACCTCATACGAACGATCGAGCGTATAATTCTCCAACTTTTGAATAGTAATTCTATTCTTATGGGTCCAGACGATATTATTCTTTCTGATTCTCAGCTATACTGCGTGATATGCAGTTCGCTTGAATTTAATTTTTTCATCTTTCCTTGACTATTTCTCAATCTAACCTAGACTCAGAGAACCACAAAAGCAAATCCGGAGGACCACAGTTTGCGGAACGCTGCTCTATTGTACTGAATCTGTATAAACACAAATTACAAAAGATTGTAAATGAAAGAAATATGTACCCGTACGTTACAACAATGTTGAAAAAGAGTTCCTCCTTCCTCGGGGCAGGTTGTGCTAATTTCAAGACATATGCAGCCATCTTTCGCAGTGTTTGTTCACGTATGTTTAAAATTTCTCTCCAATATTACCATCTTGATAAAACCAGTGCTCTCATTCATTTACACCAAATAGTGCAATAAGCTTTTGGTCGAGGTTATGATAAACTTCAGTAGTTATAGTCACTGTGTCATGTATCATGAAAGCCTTGTAAATTAAAATACTTGAGGCATTTTATATTTTCTGGTACTCTTACTGAGTCAACAAGAAACGGTAGCTCTATAAGAAATCATCTGAAGTAATGCCGATATTCAAATTAATTAGAAATATATTATTTATTCATATAAGTCCTAATATAGAACCTTTAGGAACTCCATAGATGGTAATCCGCTCTTGAAGAATTCTCGAGGAAAGCACATATTTTACGTCCTGCTAAATAACTTTTCCACCATTGCAGTGCAGTTCTTTTATTCAAGGGTTTTCAAATTTGTAAGAACCTAATATTCTACCATCTAGAAGGCCTTGAAAAGGTCAATCAAGTATTGTGACATCAGATGACTTTTTTTTTTTATCATTGTATAACGTATTAGGACACTTTCCTATTTTCGTCTGTACTAAAATTGATGGGGTTTTGCTTAAGAGAACCTGATTTTGAATTCTGCTGTTTGGTGGCTCTGATAGCTACTACTGGAAAGAACCAGCGACTGAAGGTAGTTGCCAGAGTCACCTAGCGGCAGGATTCTAAATCACGTGCTGCTTAGCGCAGACGAAAATAAGTAGACAGGATAAGTCTATGTTAGGATGTACGTAAACATTGAAGTATTGATTTGTTGTTATTTTATTACACTCTGAAATGTGATAACTAATTCTTTGCTTTTCTCTTTATTACAGTAATTTTGTTACAGGACTTGTTCTTGGTGGGACAGGCATTAAACAAGCCATTGACACTGCAAAGGAAGGTCATGATTGTGCTGCAGTTTACACGAAATGTCCGATTACTACGAATATGTTAGCCTTAGCAGCAAGGAATTTAATTCTGAAATGAAGTAATCTTAAGTGCCTTTAACTTTGTATCTGTTTGTATGAACATAGACAAATGTTGTAACTGTGTGATATATTACAATAACCTAGTACGTATAAGTGATATATTGGCG
>JAGDQP010056624.1:0-12902 GCA_022664845.1 Lepisma saccharinum
TCTTAGATATTATGACTTTATGATAAGGTATGCAAGAGCACCTATACTTTTATTTTCGGATTCATAAATTATTATTTGTTACATTTTAGCATAGACCTCATAATAGAACTCTGAGGTCTATGATTTTAGTCTATTTTTCTTTGCTTTTATGTTGTTCTAAGCCTTAACCCTTCGTTTTGTGAAGGGTGTACTGAACCTTGCAGCTATCATTTGGATTTTGTTTTCAGTTTTGTTTCACACTCTACACAATAGTCGCAAACATCAGTTTTTGGTCAGCGAAAGCTAAATTTACTCTTCTGTCGAGAAACTTTGAAGTAAGTCTTGTACTTCATAGAAAGTGAGTTTCCAGTCTTCTCTTCCCAGTATACAGAAAACAGTTGAAAAAGCTGTTTTATGTTCAGATTGGGATCATCAAAAGACATTAGTTCTGATTTTTCTTGACAATAGTAACTTTTTTTGTGCGGTATTGATTGCAAGTGTAACAAAATATGGTCCCATATTGAGCTATCTAGCTTTCTTGGCCTGTTCATGGGTTTTCCTTTCCTTTGTTTTAAAGAATCATTTTGAAGAATTTTATTTTGAATGATTCTAATCCTCTTCATGCTAACTTGAAATAAATGTAATATGAATTTCTGACATACATTTCTCTCTGAAACACCGTCCTTTACTTTATAGCACCACATGTCTTGTCTTTTCTTTTTAGGGTTCATTGCAGCTGTCTTAAGAGGTTCATTTCTCATGCAGTTAACACTACAACAATCTTGCACTTCCTTGTTGGTAGTTCCATAAACTGTCCAGTACAATGCACACAATTGGTTCTCTGTCACATGTTCCGAACAGCACTCTTTGACTGCAGAAAATACTTTTGCTCCAATAAACTTACCAGAGGTAGAGGTATAAGCATTTCCTAAATTTCCCTTCGTCTTTTTTTTTTTCTTGTTTCTATTCACTTTTGTTTACTGGTTTCTTTCCTCCAATTTTGGCAACTTTTAATTCTTCTGATCTATTATTACTCATCATTATTTATTAAGTACATAAAAATACAAATTTAATATAAAGCACATTCACATTCTGAACTGCAGGATCATCTACACAATGGAAGTAACAAGATAATGTTCTTTTGTTATTCATTTGTTCAAACAAACAGGGCTACCACATTCAAAAATTGAAATATTGCAAAGATATTACACAGAATAGTAGACAAGAACATGGCGGATCTTTTGACACGTTCTTCATAAAAAGGGCATGTACTGCTATGTGCCCTTATTGGAGCTAACTTCTCAATTATATTTAAATTAACTACAGTTAGCTTCATTATTCTGTCGTATAACTAATGATTGAATATTGTATTGTCATTGGAAGCAAGCAAGTTTACAAAATTTTAAAGAAATGGAATGATGGAAATTGAGTTAAAAATCAATTACAAGATTTGTACCAGAGATGAAACAAGATTACAGAGTTAAGTTAATAAAAAGCGTGTAAAACGAACTAGGTTAAATGCCATAAAGAATATTCATCTTCAGTCCTGATTTTAAAAATCTATGTACTAAGAGTTCGTACAAGAAGTGAGGTTTCCAATTAAATAGTACTAGTACAAGAAAATACTAAGTAAAAAATTCAATTGTAGATGAGAACTTGAGATAGATGAGATTTGTTAGAAAGTTGCTATAAATTGTGTAAAAACGTTTACAATATAGAATTTAACTAATTCAACTTAATATTAAATATATATTAAATTTTAATATTCAATTTCAAGCTTCTTGTATTCTGCATAGTCCAGATACCTTCATTTTAATATTGTGATACTGTAATATTAAGCATAATCTGCTGTATATCCTACACAGAATTTTAATTGTTTATCAAGGTTTGATTCATCTTTATATAAACACATACAGTGTACGATGAAACAGTGAATTGGTAGGTAGGATAGAACACTAATTAGTAACGATTTTGCTTCATTACCAACTTGGTACACCAGAGATCATGAACCTATGGTATAGTCGTTTCTCATTAATGGATATCTAAAAATGGTAAAGTAAAAGACAAAACATTACGTTATAACTTTGGAAATGAGTTGGCTGCACGTGAATGTTTTAAAAATATGGTGCCTGTGCTAGTAAATTATTGCCAATATCACACGACTTTCAGTTAAAACAAAGAATTACAGATAGGAAAGCTTTAGCCTCTTCTCGTTACTGGAAGATATTGAACCACAGTAAGCGTTTGATTTTCAATCTAATAAAGAAGATCCTCTACATCCTTACGCTTACAATGCACGTCATTTTGATTCTGTATTTGAATGCAACAAAAGTTTTCTCATTCTCTGGCGGAGGAATGGAATTTAAAATACAGGGTGTACTGGATAAAAGTAGTCCAGCTCCGATCAATAATTTTATATAAAGGTGTTATTTATATGCACTTACTGATTACATAAGCTGCTGAAAATGATTGACTACAGAATTCACATATTATCTGGACACTCTACAACATGTCCTATTGAATTCTACACAATTCTGGCACACTGATATCCCGAATGATCTGTCGAATGTATTTCTTTAGTCGTCCAACGTGTGTGGATTATTCGTGCACAGCTTTAATTCCAAGTTGTTCCAGAGATAAAAATCGGAAGTCGTTAAATCAAGAGAACGCAGTGGATACAAATTTGTGCTCACTGCCTGTTCCTCAGAAAATTCGTCACAAATTCTCTTGAAAGAGCCTCTGTCTTGTTGAAGGTAGATGTGCTCCTGCTTCTCGGCTGTTAGTTGTGTATAAAACTATTCAGATCTGTACAATGTTCATATGAACGTCAGCATTGACGATGATGTTAAAATATATTGAACCCACAAATCGTGAACCCTGTACTGAACACCGACTTCGAGATCATACTTCGGTTTTTCATGGAGCACGTTAAGAATATATGTGGGTATAATTCAGATGTTCTCAGACTTCATCTAGCCGTAAAACTGGAACCAGTCTTGTCAGTCATTAAATAAAACAGTGGGTTCCCGAAATATACTCTTGTTGACGAATAGGCAACTACAGATAGGAATAGGATATCGAGCCAATATCGGTCCTATACTGAGCAGCCTTGATCGATATTGAGCCGTACTAGCCCAGTATTGGGTCGATAATGGGCGCATTCACGGGACTAAGGTAGCACTAAGCGCTGAGAGAGCATTTTAATCGTATTGGTTGCTACATATAGGCAAACCAATATGATTCAAGCGTTCTATCTGCGCTTACTGTTCTCTCTGTGCTACCGTAGTCCGTTGAATGCGCCCATTGGTACGATATTCTGTACTGCTTAAGACATTACACAATATGGTTTCATATCACAAAATACGATGACAGCTCGATGCCAGTGCTTTATTGCGATAGAATGACCTTGAGTACATACCACGTTTCACGTTATAATGAACTATTTAATTTTAGGGGTAAAAACTATACCTCCTTTCATACATACACATTGCACATATGTGTTTGAATTGGTCTACTTTTGTACACTAGAAATGAGAATAAGTTTTAAAGATATATATACTGGTAGCATACAAGTCACCATTTCAGAGATATCTCTCATATACACTCTCTGCAAACGTGTGTGATATTACGTAAATTTTAATGAAGAAAAGTGTAACATTTTACTATGTTTCTCTCTTCTGAATGCTTCTATACAGAAACGTCTTGTAGAGTCAGCAAGAAAGACCAAGAATATAAAAATTTTAGTTAAAAATTTTCAAAATGATTTCTAAATTTAAAATTACTTGTAAATTTAGAAGTACTCTGGGGATAACTTACAACAATAGGTAACAAGTAATAATTATATCCAGTCACTATGGTATTCTGAATTCAGTAATCCAAACAATTTGCTAAACACATTAATATTTGTTAAAAGTGTACCTAAACAAAGGGGGAAAATGTAGGATTATCTAAATACAGGGATTTTGCCAGAATATTCAGTTTGAGGGAAGTAAAGTCAAAATTAGAAGAATGTGAGTGGACTTTTGTACGGTTGCTATCGATTTTTTTACCGTAAAATCTTAAAGTTGGGGGACGTCCTCAAGAATTTGGGGGTAACATTTCCCTATGGGGCGTCTCGCAGAATTTGTCTAAATATCAGTAATGAACATATACACTATATTGTGTAAAGTTTTTGTCTAATTAGAAAGATGAGGAAGGTTGTGGAATGCACTTAAAATAGTTGCTATTGATGTGTGTACTAACGATATACAAGACCATCAAACAAATTATGAATTCAGGAGTCTGCTGCTGGAGGAGGTTTGTAACTGCATTCTTAACTTTCTTCTCCGACAAATATTCCGAACGTAGAAGTAGTGGTGTAAGATGATTCAAACTGTACCTCTGGTGAGTCCATTGATCAACATGATAACCCTTATCATAACACGTCCATTTGTCCGGTAGTAAAACGATATGATTGTTCACATGCGCACCGCCACATAAGGTCAAGATGGAACATATGTCCCCTCTTGGTTTTGGCTTTTTTATTTTGTAATATATACTATTTCATTAACACCTCAAATAACAGAAGAAACGCCTTCTACAGGAAGAAACGACGAAGTTACAGACGTTAATGTGTTCCATACAAATAGCTGTTTGTGTTCATATATGCAATTAGTGTTTCGTATTTTAAATAAGTTTTGGCAAATTTAATTATGTTTAGCGTGTATATATCAAAATTAAAACGCATCCATAGGGCAAAGGCTCAGCCAGTTTCTTTGGTAAGGGACTCTACAGTTCAGTGAAAATTATCCTCAAGTATTCCCGGTGTCTTGGTTATTTACACAACGAAGACACACTTTCCTCTCCACTGATGATTGTTACACTATAAAAGGATCCTTTGAAGGAACTTCGTAACGCAATTTCGTTGAAATAGATTTAAAGCATGTAATAGAAAATGACGTTTCTTAGATGTCTATCCATTCATTAATTTCTTCGTTTCTTTATTTACAGATATTGGACAAATAATTAACACGAACACCTTTGAAATTCATACTTTTCCTTTATTAATCAGATGTTGGGTCACTATTTGTACTTAGTACAGCTTCTATCCTCGAGGGAATTGATTCATACAAATCCTGAACATTGTCAGTGAAATATTGTACCACTCTTGGACCAGAACATACGCCAATTGCTACTAAGATACTGAAGACGGGAATCTTGCTCTAAAACTGCTCACAGCAATTTAAAGTCTGGGAATTGAGCTGGCCAGCGTAGATGTATTTCGTGGTCATGTTCTTCAAATCTCAACTTACACTGGTCCTGTGAATAGGCGCTCTCGTCATCCTTCAAAATAGCGTTATTCTTTGGAAACAAACTTTGCTCCATTGGATTCAGATGACCATTTATTTTTTTCAGGCATTCGCATGCAGCAACACAACCAGCCAGAGTGATGATGGGGTCCACTGACAACCACGAAATCCTTACCAAAGTTATCACAGAGCCACCGTCATGCTTGACAGTTTAAACTAGATATGTTTGATCGTAAGCTTTTTTTTGTGCACAGGGGGGGTTCGCTACACATAAACACGACTATTTGTTGGTAAACTGTGATTCTTCTTGAAGTGTCACCCTTTTCAAGTACTCAGTTATCCAAGTCTTATGGTCTTTACACCAGCTCTTGCGGAGTTTGGCGTTGGTATGCGAGACTAACGGTTGGCAATTGCCATTCAACCATGAAAATTACCCATAACTTTGTGCAGTTCCCAGCGTACTGTTTTTTTAGAAACAGAATCATCACGGTGTGAATTAATATCTGCGGTTACTTTTGGTGCATGATTCGGGACCGCTTCTCCACAACCCACAACCCGCTTTAGTATTTGACAGTCACTCTCTTTCATATTCGACCTTCGCCCACTATTCGTCGTGGATGTTGCCTGACCATGTTTTCTATATGTAGTCATGATCTCTGAGACCGTTGTTGGTGACACACTGAGTGACCAAGCAGTTTTCCTTACAGATGACCCTACTAACCTGACATCTACAATTTGATGGCATTCGAAATATGGCAAGTTCTGTATTTCTCTACCTGCATGCACCACTCGTTACTGATACAGCGCATTCTCCACTGGCACATAATCTGCCAGCAGGACCTAGCGTCTGATATGACGAACAGACAAGAAGCCCAAGCTGTGTAACGTCAGTGTTACTGGAAACACAACTTTCTGTTTTCTTGAGTTGTACGCGTTTTCTTGCCTCATACCTGTTTATAGCCTATTTGAGAAAATATTGCTTTAAAATAAGTAAACGAATGGCTTATTTAATGATAAAAGTGTAGATATGGATACCTACATTATATGTATCTATCAATCTATATGATATCTACCAATATACAACCGCAAAGCATTATAAACATTTCTTTGCAAATTCCTTATATAGATGTATATACTGTGAATTTGGGCTTTCCTGAAATTGTCTCCTGCTGATTAATTTCTGGCGGCGTCCATGATTGTTCAGGTCTTAACGTGTCCTTGATTGAAAATTGACCTCCACTCGTAAGCCATTCATAGTAATTGTGCACTGCAGTACGAGCTAAAGAATGTTCAATATGCGTGTTCTGTATTCGACAAAAATATTGTGAAAACTCTACCCTTCCCTCACCGAAAGCCGGATTACGGGTCATTGATCCTGCTTTGGACGCCTCTTTGTTGATATCTGCTATCAAATATGTGGCAATTGTGGCATGTACATGATGGCACCTGCTCTGTAATAGTTATGTGACTTGAGTATATTTTTATGTAGTAATTGCATACTCCATTTTTTATTATTATTTTCACACAGTAGTTACATTTAGAGAGAAACGATGTTTCATTACGAATCTTTACGCAACTCTTCTGTATGACAAGTGTTTTGAGGGAATTCTAACTGATAGAATAGAAGAACCATACTTGTTCTGGGTTCGTTTGTGTGTCTTAAGGTGCGAGGGGTAAAAACGAAACCGTCCTTACACTACTCTAACGACGCTCCATTCATGAAACGAAGGCACACTCAGTGAGTTCCCGATAAGGATCCCGTAGTAACCAGCGGTGAAGATGCATCAGCAACATCACTAGCCGAAGCAAAAAGTTTACATGTATTCCATTAAGCTATCTCCAGTTCTTAAGTACAGGTTTTGTTTTCTTCCCGAGACACAGTATGCACCATAAAAATTGTGCGATTTATTTTGTTTAGGGGTGATGGCAGAGCTGTATTATCCAATCCTGCGAATATTAGGGAGTTCAAACATTGAATTACTCTGAAATTTTCTTACTAATGATTTTATCTCTTTTACATCCTAGTGTAACTCTCTTTTCTGTGTCTTATGTAAATACATCCAGCAGATGAAGAAAATCTCCTTTTAACTAAAGATATGTATGGTTCTCGCTTGAAGAGATATTCCGCAAATGAAATGGAAGCTTGATTTTCATAGTAGAGACTAGAGTCAAGCTAGCAAGTAAATTCAAGTTTATACCCGTCGATTTGGGACAAAATTCGATAATATTACGTTTTTCAAATAAATTGAAATGCACAGAAATATTACCTAATGAATACGACGAATGCGAGAACAATGGATAAAAGGATGAGCAATGGAGAAGGATAGAATGAACTGTATGTCTGATAAAATAAATGGTTTGAAGAGAGAATTAATATTATTTTTATGTCCAGTACAAACACATATTAGTAATAAGATTAACCTACTAACGGAGTAGATCTTGGCTGGACATAAGAAACTGTAGAAGGCTTTGAATTTGTGTTAGTTTTAATCAACACTCTAAGAATATTCTAAAATTTAAGTCAGAGAGGTCTTGGAATATTTTAATGTATAGGATACAGGCAAGCTATACTAAGTTAAGGTCGTATTAGACGGACTTATTACCTTCTAAGTATTATGAAAGACTAGAGACTTACGGAGTCGCCAACTTGTTAAGTCTCAGAAACTCTATAAAATGTCGAAAGGCTGTACTTGATCTATGAATCAAATATTAATCGTTCTTAAGTTAATCGAGTCTTTATTTATAGCTTTGTTTCTGCACGGGGTGGTATATCTAGTGTAGCCCACAACACATGAAACGATATATTTGTTCACTACACATCATAGAAAAGATAGAATAATAACTGTAATATGTATTTTTTACACTATAATTATCCACTGATGAACTGCTTACTTGTAAAATCAACCTCTCCTCAAATATTAGAGGTCGTTTGCCTTAGGAACCAAGTATTTCACATATTAATATTCTTATACCATATATTATTTCGCAATTCTCTCTATTTAATATGCACATAAAAATAATACTTCATTTTCAATTTTTGACTCTAAGAATTGTGCATCAAAAAGAAATATTACTTCAGATTGGTCCTTTTGAACATCGCCTATGTCATAAACATTTTAAATAAATACACAGAACATTTATATTGAAGACGAGCATTCTCCATCCACGATCAATTATCTCTGTAGCCAGTCTATCACTAAGATTATTAATTGATGATGTTAAGGGTAGAAATAAGCTGGTATTGCTAAGCTCAGAAATATATATTTTTTGGTTTTATTTAACAATTGCCTTCCTATTTCCTTAGATGCTTCTGTAGAACCATGGTCCATGTCTTATCGTTAGGTATTTTTAGACATCATTCTTTTAGTTCACTGTTAGTGCGCTTGGTGCCCTGTCTGAACCAGATCAACTTGCTACCTGGAAACTTTCCAGTTATGTACCCGCATTGTGCACTTCACTGTTGATATACACGAGACAAACAACAAGTACTTATTACCCATATATGTCTTTACAGTCAAATGTTTCAGCATGATACATCTTTAAATTCCTCTTACTTGTAAAGAATCTTCAATATGTTTAATATAGTAATGGACATAGGGCAACTGCAGATTTTTCATTTCAACAATCCTTGTACTTAGAATACTTAACGTTAAAAATGTAATGATGTATTTCATCACTCTGTTGAATTGAATTTTTAAGGCCTTTTGGCAACTTTAGATCAGGCCGTTCATTATTCTATATTCGACACATGTTGTTTTGATCAGGTTGTTCGCTTCTAGCCCATTGACAATAACATCAGAGCTGTTTTGTTAGTCCCTTATGGTTGTGTAAACTGTTTTTTGGTTCCTAAATATACTCTCTTGGAGCATTATGGTAGTATTTTACTATAATTACTTGTAAAGCGAGTCTTGTAATTCAACTTCTGTATTGGTGAAGAAGAATCACTTTAGTGATGTTGTTCTGTGCACTCATGATCCACATTGTACTCAGATCCGACCGCGGTATAAATTCCAATTATATAGCAGATTCCGCTCTTGTTTTAGATTTATCATTACGAGGCAGACAGGCAACTATGAATTAAGATCGCCACATGTCTGCGGGGTGACATTCTTCGGCGAGCACTTTTCCGGAGATAGAGATCAGGAAACTGGAGTCCAGGAAATCCTAAGGGTCATACAGGCATTTGCCTGGTGAAACTGACGGAAACACTGGAATACTTTAGTCAGTGCGGTTGGGAAAAGGACTGTAAGCTATTTGTTTCCCAGTGTGGATTCGAAATTCTCGAACGTAGCTACCGGACCCCTGAAGCTGAGTCCCCATCCTTAGAAGCTTACGTTTGATCAGAAACGGAAATGCTTAACTATCTCTCTCTCTCCCCCTCCCTCTCCCCCCCCTCTCTCTCTCTGTGTACTTTGAATTGATTTATTTTTATTACCATTAGGCATCTCAGACTCAGGCGGGTATAGAGTCGAGGAAAGGCTGTAGAAAGGAAGTCATCCAGGATCTACTTAGTAGGTACCACTCTGGTATTTGTGTGACTGAGGGAAACCCGGAAAAAAAACCTTAGGCTGGATGGGTGGCTGTGAATGCTAAGCTCATCGTTCCAGGGCCTTCCGAACGACCGCTAGTCTCTTTCTCTCTCTCTCTCTGAGTATGTCTATTGAATGACAACCCATTATCTTCTGTTTAACCTTCAGAAGCACTAAGTAGGTGTAAGGGTTCACATGTAAGAAAATGAAGATTGGTGCTAAGAGATAAGAAATGGGAAATGCTATACTTTGTGCCTCTCGTATACGTTTCATTACTTTCATGAAAAAAGACAGTAACATTTCTGCACCCTCCAAGGGTTGATGAAGGAAGAAAACATTATTAATTCTTTATTGCATCTTTCTTCTTCTTCTGGTTTAGGGTATTACCAACCCTACAGCCACTTTGGTACTCTACAAGAGAGGAGTAGTTCGGAGACTGTAAAAAAAAACAGGAGAAGGCGGAAGAGAGCTTGCATGTCCAAGAAACATTTCACGTTGCTTGCTGCCATTGATTACTGGGTCCTAGGGAATTCAATTCAATTTGAGAGCCCGTGACCAGGCGAAACTTTCACCCTCGCTGGTCTTTCAGAACCTTTTTCCTCCACCCATCTCCGCCACGTCTCAAACTGTGGCATTACGAAGAATTAAGAGGAATAAATCCTAGGGTAGCAGCACGAAAAATGTGCCTCTTACCCAAGATTATTGAAAAAATGAGAGGGGTTATAAGGAAAGGGAAGGAGGAGGAGAAATGGAACAATTGCACAACAGAAAAGAAACAAGTTAAGAGAAGGAAACGAGGAGAACGAAGATATAGCAACAAGAAGCTTCTTCTCATCACAAATCGTCCGTCGCCTCTACAATATACCAACAGAACTCGTAACTTCGAATGAGTACCATCATTATACTCTTGAATAGTTATAGGTAAAATACAAGAGCAAAAATACAGTTGAGAGTGGATTTTCATCTTCCTAGGATTTCAAGAAAATTATATGATATTATATTGCAATTTCAGTGTTATCTATAACATAAAAGTAATGTCAATATTTTCTTAAATCAACATATTTTATGTAATAAAACCATGCTTTCAGTTTTGAGGAAATTGTGACTTTCCTTAAATAATATTCATTATTTATTCTTTATCTCGCTCCTTATCTATGATTTTAACAATGCATATCTTCATTTATATTCATATCTATGTTTAGGTTTGTATTAAAATGCATCCCTTCATGGACATTTACGTCTATGTATTGTAATTTATGTTCTTCCACATTTTATTTATGCATATATCTAAATACAATATATCTGGTTATATTAACATGTATACATTTATTTCTTTATCTAAATCTATCTACGTCTATACTTTTTCTATTTTCTGTGAGCCTGGTTACGGGTTCAGTTCCCGAAGAGGTCTATTGAACGGAGTAGTTCGGAGCCCAATTTATCAATAAAATATATTTTAAAAAATTAAATGAAACGATTTTGTAACGCACTGAAAATTAAAAATATTTTTTTTTAATATGACTTTCAATAAAATCGTGAAGCGCCTATACATTAATTAATTAAACGAATAATTTATTTTAATTTTGAATCAATTGTAAATAGGATAATTAATAGGATGAATTAATTAATTTGTCACCATAATGCATTACTCTAAGTTCCTTTGATTAAGCAATCATTATAGTCGCTGAATGATTAGCAAACAATTGATCTAATGTTGTGTGCAAAGTGATTACAATTCAGTCTCTATTTACCACCTCCTGAATGTTTCAATCATACGTACAAACTATGTAATCATCCTATTTACAATTGATTCAAAATTAAAATAAATTATTTGTTTAAGTAATTAATGTGTATAGGCCCATGGTTTTATTGAAAGTCATATTAAGAAATGTATTTTTCAATTTTCACCGAGTTATAAAATCGTTTCACTTTTTTCCTTATTTTTTACTTTTTAGTGTTTGTTTTCAGGACAATAGATGCGGCATGCAAGTAAAGACACAAAATTGAGCGGAGGATGAGGGGGTTAGTTTTCCAGAATGTTGCTGGGCCAACAGATCTACGTATGCTTGCAAAGTTTTAGATTAATTGGAATAATGGAAAAGGTTTAAAATTGAAGGGAAACAAATATTTTACCCCCTAGGGTGTGTGGATTGAATGGGGGCTGAGGGATGAGGTTTCAAAAATTTTAGATTGTCATCAGAACTACGTACACCTACTAAGTTTCGAGTCAAATGCAGTAGTGGGTTAAAATTCAGTTACAAAATTTGAAAGAACCGAACTGACAGAAGAGTGATTTTATACAAATTCGTTAAATGAGTGGGGGCTGAGGGGTGAATTGAATTCTTTGCATTTAACTGTAAGACTCAGGCCGGAATAGAGAAGGGGGAAAGGATTCGGGAAGGCGTGGGCCAGGATCTAAGTTGAAGGTGCCACCCCGGTATTTGCCTGGTGGACAGATGAAACACCGTGGAAAAACCTCAATCAGGATTTTTCGATCGCTGCGATCGAGCCCACAACTTTCCGAATGCTACGCCAATGCTCTTCCACTGAGCTACGGCGGTTTGGTAAGTAATGTGCTGTTGAAAAGACAATGAGCTGTTATTGAGAACAATGATGATGATGATGATGGGTGTCCTGTCTGAAGGCAGGTCTTGACGTGAATTTCCCAGAACTAAGTGAACCAACCAATGGTGATTTGCCATTGCCTTCCATAGCATGAAGATGATGTCCTAAGGAAGGGACCTACAGTTAAACGTGTGTACCGAACCACTTGTGTCCTCGCCGGGAATCGAACCAGGGACACCTTGATTACATTATTAAGAACAATAGAAACACAAATTTAACATAACAACAAAACTAGATAAGAAACACTTCTTATCGGTCACCCTGGTCGGCAATAGGGAGACTCATGAATTCAATATACCTGACGTCGGACACAATAATATACTTAATTGATATGACTATTCGTATTGTTTATGATATAAAGTTAAAACACAACATTTGAAAAGCTAGAAAAAACAATGTCGTTTTTAGTTTTAAGACAAAGACTTTTACCTTAAATTTAAAGACACTCTTCTTCATTCTCAGATAACATTTCCGGCATCTT
>JAGDQP010056625.1:0-12902 GCA_022664845.1 Lepisma saccharinum
TTTTTTTTTTTTTAACTTTTGCCAATCTACTTTAGCTAATTCATTATAAAGATATACATAATTCCCTTTCTGAAAATTGAACCCTAGTAAATTTCTTTTGTTTCTGAGTTTAGGTGATCGAACGCGTGGAAAACTTATACAAAGTGATGGATGGTAAGCATCCTCTTTAACTAATGGATGTAGTTCTCTAACTACTGTTACATTTGGAAGGTTACTGATTACTAAGTCTAACGTTCTCCCTAAGCTATTTGTAACATTATTATGTGATTCCATTTCATGATATAACATAAAATGATAGAGACTCTGGCATTTATTTGTTGATTGAGCCAAATCAAAACTTTTGCTGGTAATGGAGGGAAGATTTATATCACCAACAAGGAGAACAGTGCTACCTATTATGCAATTAATTTCAATAAAATGAAAAAAATACTCATACAATGAAATATCAGAGTTTGGTTCAAAATACACAACACATATGTAAAGCGGTTTGGAATTTAACATTGTTTTCACAAGAATACCCTCAGGGTCCTGTTCAGTAACAAATACTTGAGTGACATCCAGGCCCCGAACTGCCAGTAAGACCCCTCCCCCTGTTGTTTTCCCACTGTTTTGGTAGTCTCTGTTTCTACGATAAACTCTGTATCTATTATCAAAAAATTCAGAATCAAAATAATCACCAGATGGCCAGGTCTCTGTTATTGCTACAAAGTCATAATTGTTTATTGAAATGTTTCTAGAGAATTCACATGCCTTACTTCTGAGTGATCTCGCATTCATATAGTACATTAGAAAATGCTCATTGGGTACGCTATTATTAGTACAACTACCTGTATTTGTTCTTGGTCCATCAGTGAACACATTTTTAAGAGTCTTACCTCTCCCAAGGTCAGTATCCTTTCCTTGTCAATAAATGCTATTTTGACCGCCCCTTCCTCTTCGAGCAGCATTTCTTGTTTGTCTGGATGGTTGAGACTCTCCGACACTTGTCGCCGTAGGCTCAGCAGGAGACCACACAAAAGAGATAGTATTTCTTTCCCCATCTGGATCCTTTGAAGCATTCCCTTTGTTCACATTCACTGAGCACGCACCAACAGTATCACTTAACCTTCTTTCGTCTTCGTTTCGCAGATTCTCCAAACTGTAAGACTTCCCATCGATATTAAGTTTATCAAATTGCAATCTCGCCCGTTGTCCACGTTCCTTAGCCTGAATTCGGTAGCCGTTAAGTTCTCTTCTAATGTTCCTGACAGCGAACGAAAAATCTTCACTTATGCGCACGGGTGTCCCTTTAGCACGATATGCACTTTTTAATATTTCTTCTTTCCTTTTGTAAAATGAAAACTTAGCAATGATCGGTCTGTTTTTTCCCTTACCCAGTCTGTGCGATCTGTCTATATCGAACGGATTCAGTTCAATTTGAAGCTTCTCTTTAACAAAGGCTTTAACCAATCTTTCACAGTCTTCCCAAGATTCATTTTGACCTTCCTCAATATTATAGAAAATTAGATTGTTTCTGCGCGAGAAATTTTCAAGTTTATCAATCAGCCTATTATTAGTTTCTAATTGATTTTTAAGTTCTATATTTTCTTGCCTTACTATTTTTAATTCACCAGCCAAGTCGTCTAAGCGTTTGCCCAACTCATTTGTTGTTGTACATAAGTTTGATATTTTTCTGTCCATGACATCGAGTTTAGAAATAACATCCTCTAGTGTGACAGGACCCGGATTTAACTCTATATTACCGATTACCAACAATATGGCAAGTACTAGTCCCACGAACTATAAACTTTCCGTTGAGACAATTCGTTCACACTGCTATTCAGTTGAACATTGCTCAGTATCAAGGCAAGGGAAGTATTTGTTTTGTTATTTATTATAGATATGCCTTATCTTCGTTCTAGGTTAGGGCATATGCTTGAAATGGCAAAACAAATTCATTCTCGTTACGAAAGGAATAGCTACTATTTATGTCCAATGCCTTCAGCATGTAAAACCCAAATATGAAAGGTGGGAAAACTCATATAAAATACATAATTCCTTGGCATTATCATAAAATGTGATTTACGACGGCACTGGATTATTTCCATTTAAGGTCCATCTCGCTATTTCAACGCGGAATTTGAATTTGAATTTAATTAAAACCTATAGGTAACTTCGGTTCGGTCCGAATATTTTTACTTAGGGACACAAGTGATTTGAGCCCATGTTAAGTATAGGTCCCATTAACTATATTTTCCCATTCAGTAGTTGCGTTTCGCATAGGGCTAGTACGTAAATTCGATCAGTAATTGAATTCAATTTTCTTGTATCATAGTAAAAAATTATATAAGATGAAAAATTTTATTTATAACTTTTACAATCAAGTTACTACTACATTTAATGAAAGTAAAAAATAGTTAATTTCTTCAACAGGACCCGAACCATCGACTATAAAAATCAAAACTAAAATAAATGCCGACCGGGAAGCCGTGCGGTCTACTGTGGTAGCCCAACGACTCGAAGATCGCGGGTTCGAGTCCCGGAAGGGGCATAGCTGCATTTTAATGACTAAGAGGCGATTCGTGACGGGCCGAAGTCTAAAGTGACTAGACTGGCCCATGTAAAAATAGTTTTTTTTAACTGAAATAAGCGTGCCTCAACCTAGTACAACACGAATCCACTAGGTGGAGCAACTCACTTCAACACGTATTAGTAGCATTACAAAATTAGCATGAGTTCCACCTGTTTGAGTCATGTTGTCGTTAAATAGGTGGTTTTGGTATTTCAGTTTAATGAAATGTGTTGTGCAAGAAAATATATTAACTTTTTCGTTAAGTAATTATGAATATTAGTTGTTGTTTTTCCTTGTTTCCTGTAGTCAGAAAGTACCTAGTAGGTCATTAGTACAACGCAAAACTAGGCCTTCCCCTTGGTTAAGCACGCGACTAGTACGTAACTATAACTTTAGACGCTAATAGCGCACAAAAACTATTCTGAATCTTTCTTCGACTAGTCAACTGTTAGTCACTCGCTAGTATACCGTTAGTCCCTCCAAAAAAAGTATCTGAATACGGTTCTGGCGTTTTAACAATCTCTACTAGAAATACAATTATTTGCTCCAATGTAGAAGTCGATCAAACATTACCAGACAAAGTTTAATATGTTCTCAAAATGCTGGGGATCCCCCCCCCCCAGTTGACACCACAAACTTTGTTCGCTTGATTTCATAGTTTAGTGGTGGCTGCGGGGAATAAACATGTTCCATTATATCGCAATGTAAAACTATTTACTTGTCGTATTTCGATATAAAGCCTTCAATTAAACATTTCCTGTTAACATAAAACTAATCGTAAGTAAAATGAATAAGAACACATGTATTTAAAGGTTGCTTTTTCTGAACACGATATTCATACAGCAAGAAGATTTTCGCCATTGTTTATCACGTATCCTATTCCTGTTTACTATCACTCATCACATAATAGCCAGCAACATTAATTGTTCATTGGTTTTTTACTATCTTTTTAATCTCTTTGACAATACATCATTCAATTAGCTTTATGTCAACTTAATTTTTAACACGAGCTCTCAAGGACAACCTCTGAAGATCGTGGTTTTCTTTCCCGGACATAATCTGATCTTGAATCATCAGTGGCGTACTTTGAAAAATGTTTTCGCGGGCTAGGATAACATTAAGAAAAGCAATTTTTGGAGCTGCATTTTGATCTATTGAGTGTTTCAATTTGGTGTAATCCACTTTTAATTTAATGGTGCCTATACTCGCTGATATTTTCTTGGTTAATTTTTCCTGTCGCTTATAATACACTGAAATGGCACTTGCAATTTAAGTTTACTAAAACGTGGACATTGGTAACATTACTATTCTAGTAATACTACTTTAAGTATCCTAGTTAAGAAACAAATGATTTATATATTTCACTGTGCTTTAATGAAATCTATGAATTTATTATTTTATCATTGTATTGTTTCGTGGATAAACGTAACCTATGAAACTGACTTCGTATTGATGCCCTATTACGAGTCGCAAATTCATGTAATTGAATGTGGTACAAAAACAATATATTAAAGCGACAACTTGTAAGAAGAGGCATACAGTATAACATCGGATTTTTTTTAAAAAATGAGTTGATATTGGAATGTAGTTTAATTGCCTTGCGCTGCAAGTCTGCATCTCTTGTCGCATACCAAATGTTCAAAATCTGGTGAAATATTTTGGGTGCAGTAACTCTCACTACAATCGTTAAGTATTCGCCGGTAAGTCCACTTCTAGCTTAGATTTGTTAATTTCAAGATGGGGGGAAGATGATTTGAAAAATATATGCTGCCTAACATTGAAAGTATCATAGCCTTTTTCGTGTTTATTGCGGGTTATATTTTCTCTCTAATCATTTTGAATAAAATTCTTTTAAGAATATACAGATGCTTATCAGAATAATGGAAACACCTGAACGAAAGTGCAACTTACCAGATTAATATGGTGTCGGGCCACCTTTCGCCTTCAGAACAGCCTTGATGCGACGTGGGATGGAGGCATAGAGGTCGTGAATGGTAGCAAGTGGAATATTACACCATTCCTCGTGCAGGGCATCGGCCAGTTCTGTGAGAGAGGATGGAGGTGGAAATCGTCGCCGGAGTCGTGTTTCCAAGATGGACCACAGATGTTCAGTTATGTTGAGATCTGGGGATTGGGCGGACCAGGGGAAGTGTTGAACTTTATCCCGATGTTCCTCAAACCACGCTGCAACAACTCCAGCTGTGTGAATGGGTGCATTATCATCCTGGAATATGGCGTCATTGTCCGGGAACAACATCCGGACCATAGGATGCAAGTGGTCTCCTAAAATTGCGACATAATCGTTGGCAGTGATGCGTCCGCGAAGTGTGACCACAGGAACCAATGAAAACCATGATATTGCGGCCCACAGCATCACCGTGCCGCCGCCATGTTTCACAGTTGGGCGGAGACACTGCAGATCATACGCTTCTTTGGGCGTTCTCCACACATAAACACGGCCCGTGGTTTGGAATAGGGTGAATGGTGACTCATCCGACCTTACCACACGTTTCCAGTCGTCAACGGTCCAAGTTGCTTGGTCGCGACACCATTTGCGGCGTGCTAAAGCGTTCTGGTCCCTGATGAGAGGTTTGGCCCGTGCAACACGACCCCGTAAGTTCATGTCATGTAATTCGTGACGGACTGTGATTGTCGAAACAGGTTGGGGGAGGTGCTGATTGAGTTCCTTCGTCACTTGCGCCGCAGTGGCACGACGGTCCCGCTTGACAATGCGCTTTAATACCCGGCGTGCCCTGTCACTGATGCTTTTCTTCCGCCCACTGTTCCGCTTCCCCGATGTGGTTTTCCCGTGTGTTGTGTAGGCCGTCATCACCTTCGACACTCTCCCTGGCGACACACCTAACACACTAGCCACTGCCGTCACACTCACTTCACATAACCGCGCACCTACAATTTGCCCTCTTTGAAACTCTGAGAGGTCTCCCATTTTACACTACCTCCGTCTGCTGCAGCCACTGCACACTCCTGTTCCACGACGCCTGACGTAGTATGGAGTCCGACCTAACACACCACCACCAGCAGTCCGACGCTGCGGTCGCCACGACACCACTGCCAACCCATACATCTGACGTGTTGCCAACTACAGGTGTTTCCATTATTCTGATAAGCATCTGTATATTTAAATGTTTCTTTAAGGAAATTAATTGGAAATCAATAACTTATAAAATATTCAGTATTTCATTTTAACGCTTTGAAAATAAAAGAGTTGGTTGTTGGAAATACTTAAATCTCACAGGATACTTAAGAACTACGGTGACTCAGTAGTAGAGTGCTCACCATTGGTGCATGAGGTCCCCAGTTCTACCCCCGATAATCTCGTGTGAGATTTGTGATTGACAGATATTATGACCTGTAACAGATGACGTCATACGCGAGGTTTTCTAAGTTCCCCTGCTATAACTAAGTGTCCCACATTGTGGATTTATTCATTTGATCTAGATTTACAAGTATTATCGGGGCCGCTTTCGAAACGTTCATTATTGCATTTCATTTGTCAGTATTTTAAAATAACTTGAAAACACACACACACAGGTTAGGTACTGAGGCCTGTTACGTGTCATAAAGACATCTCCCGTTTTAACACAGAAACCACAACTACGATACACTTCTCATCGGTGCTTTGAGCACCCAATGTATTCGCCATGCTACCATTTCTTCTCTCACTGTCAGTGGTGTTGGTAGGATCAAATTGAGAAATACCCAAACACAACAGGTCACGAAAGGATATGCGGAGCTTTGTTATAAAACTGCTTTGCTTAGATAACTTCTACTTGTCATGACAAAATGAGAAATATCAAAACTAATTTTGTTTCCCAATTTCTTGAAGTGTGAATCATCAAGAAGAAATTGACAATAATATCTGCGCCACATGACGAGGTATTTTATGATTAATACATTTAATACATTCATGTAAAGTACTGAAACATAACAGATTAATTGTGGGCTATTTCTAATAAAAAATACTTCATAATTTGACGCGGATCTAGTGAAATGCCATTGAGTGCCGTATGCCTGGTTCAATGAGTCGGAGTTGCACATGCTGCTACCTTAAATCGAGTGCTTATAGCGAAATCAGATTAATACATTTTATGCAATCCACGACTTTCTTCAATCGCTTATTCTAACGACTTTAATTGCTCGTACCTGCATATTCGAAATTAAAGTATTACATCAAAAGAAAACGGACGATTTTAAAGAGGGTGTATTAACATATCCACAGATAGGAGATAAATTGATTTCCTTTCAACGACGTTGCACATCAAGCGATGTTCCAATACCTAAAGATCTATGTATGAGTTCCGAACACAGAGACCTAATGTGATAAACGGCTATGAATGGTGTAAGAATAACAGACTGCAAGCAAATGTCGGGACAGTAAAACTTATAATGCTACTTTTGTGCAAGTTAACACTGTTCGAAAGAGATTGCCTTATTGTTCTTCATGCGGCTACATGGATATACCATAGCTTCACTAAGGCCCCTTAGTTCAGGAGATAACTTCACGGATTTTGGATTATTAATGGGAGCGTGGACGTTATAGTACTATATTGAAGCCTTGAACGGATTTACTTAGTTATTGCTAACTGCTATTACTTATTGAATTTTCCTTGCAAACTAAATTTCGATTATTTTCGATTTTCTAAAAGTCCACAAAACTCTCTCGAACCATAAAAATCCGTCTTCGAATTTTACAGTATATCTAACTGAAATAAGTAGATTTACTGTTGATTTCCAAAAGATAGACTTGTAATAGTTCGAATATAACCAAAATTAGAACTACCAGTATATTCTAATGCACGATCTTGAGTTAAAGTTAATGGAATTATAGAAATAGATTCAGGTTTACATGGGTCCGCTGGCATACATCAAGCTAAATCCTTGCAAATTAATTTGAGTTTTATTTAGGTATCTATGCCACAGGATACCATAGAGGAGGAGAAAAGATTCGAGAAGATGTCTGTCAGGGCCTATGCTGAAGATACCATCCTGGCATTAGAATAGTGTGTGTGAGAAAAAAACATGTAAATCTTCAGTAAGGATGGTCGTCCAGTGGAAATTAGCCCATGACCTCCGGAATGCTACGCCAAACCTCTACCACAGAGCTACAGCGTCTAAGTAATAAATCCTTAAGAAAAATATTTTTAAAATTTTGGACCAATATACTTTATTAGATGTTTATTGCATTCTACTATATTCACTTTCAGTAATTGAAGCCTTGTAAACCGTGCTGGAGTTGGGCAGAAATGCGCCGGAATGCAGTTCCGGTATAATTGAAATCTAGCATTGACAGTTCCGGCATAAATCTACGAAAGTACAAACGCAATAATCTCGAAAGTATTTATAAATGAATTGATAATTACACCACTTAAACTATTTCTTTAAATGCAGTACTAATTAGAAATTAGCATAAAATAATCTTCAAAATGCGATTAGAACCTAAACACTGTTATTTACTATAATTGAAGAATCAGATACCAAAACCCATTTTTGCAGAAAGTAAGAACTTCATGCTTTGTCTCTAATTTGTTAAACCCTCTTTCAAGCTGTCAAGACTACTTTGCATAACATGCGTTTTCCATCGTGCCCAGGTGTCCCAAAATTGGCTTTCCTATATACATTTTGTGGTATTCCTCAAGTACTATTTGCTTTTCTTGCAGAAGCCCAGTTTTGTACTGAATGGGGGTTCAGTATTATCATCTGCAATTGTAATTATACCGATAACTGAACAAAATGCTGGAATTTGTAATAAATCACTATGTTTTTCGTATTTTCATGTTGGTACCCCTCATAAATTTTAACTGCCTATTATTTTAAATATGAAATGTTGTACTTACCAGGGGAGTTACGGTCAGGCCGTGGCGCACTTTCCACAAAGCTGCCAGGTAACTATAAAGAATACAAACACATCCAACAATCAAAATGTAATTTATTTGTTTAAGATTTTTAATTACATAAAATGCCTATTATAGCACCTACGGTAGTTATATTATAGGAAGTAAATAGTCGGTTTGGTACCTATTCTCAAAGCATATGAAAATTAAAGCAATGTTTTAGGTTTAGTATTGAAAGCCAAACTTAAATTTAGGCATGGTAACTAATGTAAGTTTGTGTAAATTTATTGTGTTGATCTTTTATCATATGTTATAATTTGAACTCTATTTATAAACCAAATATCCATCAGATTATTTACAAACATTTGTAAATATGTCATATCTCGTTTTAAAACGTCAACCGTCTCGTGAAGCGAGGAATGAGGAACTAAATAGATTTCCTATGTTGCTAGTAAAGAACATGTGGTCAGTTTGCCTTATTTATAACTTTAGATTGTGGTCTTTGTAGTTGCATTTAAAATGTTTTATTTATGTCGTTCAGAATGTCACGGAATAAATAGAATAAACTTGTATTATTGTGCATGCATGCTTGCATGCTGATTATCTCGTTGAATATATTGTAATCACAGGTTTAATTGCAGTGTCATACGATTTTTAAAATGTGTTTCACAAGTTCCATACTATTCTCTGCTATAAGATTTAACTTTTAATAAACATGTCATGGATTGGCTCTAGATACTCCCCCGGATGCAATAATTATTAGAGCTGATCACACCTTACGCTAACCAAACCAGAGCTCTGCAATTTTATTCGATCTATGCGCAGCCCACAAAATAAGTAATTGGGACCTAATCATTCTCCTCTTAGGCCGGACGTTGTAAATGTAACATCGGGATTAGGTCTTATTGCAACGCTCTGAACAAAACATAACATTAATCAAAATTAAACACAAATTAAAATTTTCCTTTAGATATGTCTTCAGCTAACTAGAAACAATGTAGGCTTCTTATTTTGCATAGTAATATGGAGTAAGTTTTAAATGTAAATAATTAATAGAACTTGCACGTCATATGCAAACTGAGACACAAAATTGCACTTCACCTTCGTAAATATGCTTCCAACTATTCTGTCAATTATCTAGTTACCAAACCAGGCAACTTAGTTCAAAGAAAACCATATGAATTAAAATATATTTGCAGTAACTAGTTTAACCTTCTTAGCAAGCAATCCAACAGGAAGAAAGAGGGTAAAACTGCCCGAGTTTGGGCAATAGACTGTCAGCATAGCGATGTTGTAACTACCACTAGACTATACATGACGGCTCTGTGCTGTCTACCATTTGCAGGATAAAACAAATTAGATGAATTGGTGAATGAATTTACAATGATTAAGTGGGACATCATAAAATTGTCAGAAGTATGGACGAAGAATTAAGAACAGTAGGAAATACAGTCAGTGCACACATTCCAAGGAACAGAAAATTGGAAACCGAATGTCACTGGCTTTAGAATAAATAAACATCTGACGCTACGGATCAAAAGAATCGAAGAAAATTTTTATACAATCACGCGAGTAGTAATGAAGATAAACAAGAGGCAGACAGAAATTCGAGATGGATTTAAACTGTATATTCAGCACACCTTGGGAGAATTAAAAGGTCAAGATGATATATATAGTAGAAACAGAATACAGATTGAAATAATTAGAGGAACTGCCAAGGAATAACCGAGCAACAATAGAGAAAAGTTTCAGACTAACTTAACTTTTGAGGAGAAAAAGAAGTTAGAGGGAAAAGAGGGGGGAAACATGAATAGAAGCGAATACATAGAAATAACCGAGAAAGTTGCAAAGTAAGGGAAGTACCAGGATACAGAAAAAAACGTGTTAGAAATATAATCGAGGAAAGCAAACTCACGACGAAAATCAAATGACAGAGGATGATAGGGAAACGGCAAAGTATAGTACTTAAGAGACCTGAAGGGACTCTAACTAGAAATAAGAAGGAAATTATAAAATATTTGAGAACTTGTGTAGAGAATTATTCTACTCCGATGAAGAACTAAGAAAAAGGAATAGGAAGAAAGATATCTATAAGCCCCAGACGTAACGAAACAAGAAATTGATATAGTTGTTACAGGGATGATTAAGAGAAAATCCACAGAAAAAAATGAAACTACAGCCGAGTAGTTTATATGTGAAGATGAAGAGAGAAAAGAGCGAATTGCCAAATCATGTTCAATGTGCGTTAGGAAGATTGTGAATCGTATTGAAATAGACTTACATTTTCACGACGAAAGGATTTTTGTGGATTTAGCACAATGGACTACGTGCAAGTTTTAAATGATATATAGAGAAGACTAATGAATATGAACATTCATTGTGTCTGGGATTCTGTGATATTGATAAAACCTTCGATTTAGCATCCTTGTCAGCAATATTAGATAGTTTGACAGAAGATGGAGGTCGAATTGAATAACGAGGTGAGCCCCCAGCTTTGACTAATGGTGCCACTAACCAAGTCGAAGTCGATTTACTTACAACATGCGCCATAGAGGCACTTTGGTTGGTCTGAGTGGTGATTTCATGAATAGCGTGCCTCCAGTAACGTTTGTTTTAAAAATTGGGATATTTCAACTCTTTTATTTATTTTAACATCAATATTCTTTTTTCTTTGTGGATTTGTTAAGCATGTACTTCAAAATATCTAACAGTTATTTAGGTGTATTATAGTGGTAGATTATTTGACCTACAACTTGTTGAGCGGATCCATTTTGCAATCTTAGAACTCGAGGCGGTTATACAAAATAGGGATGCAAGCTGTTGGATAACTTGGGAAACGCTATTTGTATAGATATTCTAAGTAGATATCTTCTGAAACGATTAAAACTGTTTTAAATAACGATAGAAAGTGGTATTGTTTTGACAAAGGTCAAAACTATTTTCCAATGTTTTGTATAACATTTTAAAACAAAACTTAGATGTTTCATCTATCTTTCACAGTGCGTTAGTTGTTGAAAACTTATATTCCTATATTATTACAATTGTTCTCATAGCTTCTGTAACCGTAAACAGATATTATACTAATGATTTTAGATTACGTGTTTAGGGCTTATAGGTTTATACTAATGCTTTTAGATTTGTGATTAAATCTTATATTGATTTCCATGGCTATAGCATTTTATCATAGCTGTTGGACAAAACGGAGAAAACTGATTTTTCTTTTTGGAAAATGCAATTTCCAGTAGAAACAAATAGTATACTGAAGTATTTGAGTGGACCAAATAAAGCGTCATTGGAGCCCAAAAGCATTCCTGTTAATTCCATATTTTACACACTATAGTCACGTAAAGTTACACCTCTCCATTTTTTTCAACCTTCCCTTACTGAAATAACTTGAACGTCAAGCCATTGAAGGTGCATACATTAAACAATAACTATACATATACTCGGTTACAACATATGTCACTAGACTACATCAAGAATTCTGACCTTCCCTGTCCTCCCACAATAACGGATGTAATTCCATATTTCAAACGTTATCCCAACTTTAAAAATGTTACTGTTAAATATCCATAGACACCCTTCTAAACCATACAAGTGTTGCTTAACACTTCCAAACTAGGAACTCTGTCAGAATTCTGTAACTACATGAAGGGAGTGAAAATGTAATGCTTTTAAAAGGATATAGCAGAGAGATTCATTCTCTCCCAAACTAGTTTCCGCAGTACTAGAAGAAATGTTCAAATATTTCAACTGGGATGAAATGGGCATAAAAATTAAAAGTGAATACCTCACTCACCTATCATTCGCCGATTGCATAATTTTGTTTCTCATCAAGTGTAGTAGAAGAAGTGCATACCAGAATAGAAGAACTAATTATTGAGAGTTTAAAAATATAAAAATGTACAGTCAACATGCTGAAGATTATTCAATAAAAGTTCACGAAAACACATTAAATGTAGTTAATGAGAATGTCTACCTAGGGCAACTGAAAATATCAAATTCCAAGATGACAAATGTAAAATAGCGTGAAGATCGATTGTAAAACTAACCTTTTTTTTTCGAAAGTGAGCTAACAATATGTCTGAAGCGTAAAATATATAATAAATGTGTCTCTTCTGTGATGATGTACAGGTGTAAACCGTGGACATATAATATCGAAGTACTACTAACTATGAATTACACAAAGAGCAATGAAGATAGGAGAAATTCTAGTGAATACCTTCTCTCGAAAATAAAAGAAGATGTAACAAAGACTGCGAGGAACCTCAAAAGGATTTGGGCTGGTCACGTAGCTAGACGGACAAAAGGAAGATTGACTTCAATTGTTCTAATTCCCAAAGAATAGAAAGGAACTACCTATAAAGCATTAGCATGTAATGTGGGGAGATGAAATCATACGTTTTAAGGAGCTATATGGATATGAGTAACACCTTATATGTGGAAGCTTTGTATCAAGCAGTCAATACAAAATTTATGCATACACACACACACACACA
>JAGDQP010056626.1:0-12902 GCA_022664845.1 Lepisma saccharinum
TCACAACAAACGCACGTAGAATATGCAGCCCCTCCTCCACATACTAGTATCCGGATTTCGGATCTGCTGGATTCCAGCAATCGATTCATTCAGATCTGGTTCCCGGACATGGTGTTGGCTCTCCAGCTCCAGTCCCACTCACACGCTACTGTTCAGACACACTCCTATTGGCTCATTGCCAGTCTTCCGGCATAGGAGTCCCTACTTCAGGTGGGACATAATCATCCCACATTCGGTCATCACTTATATATTCCTTCTGAATTCGAGTTCATGTCTTTTAGCCCAGGCGTATTCAGTAATATTGTTTAGTATACATAAGTAGACGCCATTCTGTAGTATTTCATATATTCGAATTTGTCCGATAGGGCGTATATTCCACAATAAGGGTGTTTTATTCCTGCAAGAAATACCATTGCACCGGGTGATCCGGTGTATCAATTTCTCCACACTGGCAATTAGGGTTAGTCACTAATCCGCATTGGTACAATTTGTTTCTATATGGTCCATGACCCGAAAGAAACTGGACAAGGCCACATGGTGGTTTAAGTTCTCGTTTTCCTGTACCTATTGTAAATTCGGGATGAAGTTTTTAAGTCTTTGGCATTTTGATGTTGCTTTCATTCCTGCTGCCATTTTTCTATTATCACTTCGTGCAGTTCCGCGATATCTTCTACATATCTACCAAATAGCCCTTCCACTTCAAGGTTCTTTTTATCCAATATTTTGTTTATATCAATACTTTCTTTATAGCATCTAAACTGTTAGGAATTGATGCCATAATAACTGTCATTGAAAGATCTTTAGTAGTTTTATAGGTTCCAAAATGTATAATTAATACATTCTTTGGTCCTCTTATAAGAAATAACCTCATATTTAATCACCAACAATCTCTGTACACAAACGGTTTTCGAATAATTAACTGTTTCATTGATTAGAGCGTTCTGATAAATGCCAATTTGAGACAAATTTAATTTAAAGTTCCTCTGTGCAATCGAAATAAATTTGTTGCTGATTTTGTACCTTTGTAATCTTACATGTTCATCTTAAGAGCTTGTTCATGTTCATCTTCATGCTACAACTAAAATGTTCATCTTCAACCTTAATCTTAAATTAAAGATTTTGAACAATTATAATGCCTAGGTGTTATAGGTTTAAAAATCGTTAATATTTTGTTCTTGTAGGTACATCAACATGTCATTTTTTTTTGTTTCTTTGCGAATAACTTTTACGGTTCTTTGGGTCTTGATAGTTTAAGCTTGTTATTAGAGCACCAATCGCCCAGAGCACGCAGTTATACACCGCCCACCCTTGAATCTGATTTCTTGAATTACCCGATTTAACGATTGCAACATCGTCCACAAATGCAACCACAACACCCATATCGCCCCGCTCAGCTAATACCTCAAGGTAAAGTTGAATTGCTAAATCCCACAAAAGTGGTCCTAGGACAGATCCCCGCGGACATTCCTATCCTATGTTATAAGAACGTTTTCACATGTGCCTTTCACTACCACTTTCCTTTCACTAAAGTTATCTCCTATATTTCTTGTGGTGCATCTAAGTCCTTCAAGTCACAGAGTGTTGCAGGTGGCCACATACTATTGAACGACACCTCAATATCCAGAAACTTAGAGAGCATATACTTTTGTGCATTATTTTAATCTGTCACAAGATCCTACAGTCTATGAATTGCATCTTCTGTAGATATTTTAGGACGAAATCCATATTCTAATATACGGTAATCTATATACCTCTGTTGTTGAATTAAAGTATAGAGTGTATTTTCGAATATCTTACCGAAAGTTTCCAAGAAACTTATAGGTCGATAAGAACGGACGAGCTTGGGGTCTCTATCATGTCCCTGACTAAGGACTATGGGTATTGTCGACTTCCAAAGGTGTTCGGAATTTATTCTGTATTATGCATAGATTGTACTATCTCGTTAGGTATTGAGTTAATTCCCTCTTCAAGTTTCTAACCAGCTCATTTGATATACTGTCCAATCCAGGAGCCTTTTTGTTCTTTAGTTTCTTAAGTATTGCATTCGTTTCTTCATTCGTGACACCTGCTAATTTTTCTTATACCACTGGTGAAATTTTGGCTATTCGCCTGGTATTACTTTCAAATGGAGAGTACTGTTCATGATTATCATTCGGAAATAATCTCCCACATAACGTTAGTATTGTTTTCCGCCATGCATTTGTTAACTCTTCATTTACCTTTTGTAGTGTTAACATCATTGGATAATTAACTTTATCCACGACCAACGTATATGGATCTCCCCACTGGTCCTGACAGATATTAGCTTCTTCCCCCCAAGTAATATTTTTTTATATTTAAGGATTTCATCATGATCCTTTATTTGAAACTCACGGTATCTATTTATTTAGTCTTCTACTCCTTGTTACTGCGCCTTGAGAATTGTGATAGCTTTTCCCAGCGGTTCTTCTTTGTCTTTAACATGTGCAAGTAGTTGTTCGAGTAGGTGGTCTCAAAATTTGATTGGACTTTCTTAACAGGTGTAACCTTTCAGAGGGCCGTTTGTATTTCTTTCTCTATATTTGAAACCAGTATATCCAAGTCTCCATCTTTATTAATACTAATTTGGGGATATTTTATTATTTGTTTTACATTTTGCCAATCTGTTTAAAATAAATTTATTTACTTCTTGACTATTTGATTGCTCTAAATTTTGATAATCAATGTTGAATGTAATAATGTTTTGGTCACTCGTCGATATCTTGTTATGTACTTTCCCACTTTGTAGCTTGTCTTCCATACCAGTTGTTGTCAATGTCTAGTCGATAATGGACGAACCTCTCGGCCCCAGAAACATTGCTATTACACCGGTGTTATGGATTGTTAGACCCAATTATCCTACAAGATCTTCTTAATATTCCTTTCTTCTATCTAGTTGTGGCGCCGCCATAGGGGGATTTCGCATTGCTATCCATACACACTATCACGTCAGACAGAGCGCATCCCTGGATTTCTTTTCTCAGCATTTCAAAATGAAATTTAATATCCATACTGTATGGAAAATGTGCATTAATTAACTAAAATTATATATCGCCCTGTCTAATTTCGATACATGTTTGCAAATTATTACAGAACTGATGTATATGTATAGCTTGAATATTATGCTTCAGTGTTGCTATTGCTGCCTTAGTTTCTTCTCCATCCTGCGCCAGCTTACTGGCAATTGGAACTGGCCGTAACTTAAATCTAAAGAGGTAATACTTCTGTAGCGTAATTATATCAATTTTATAATGTTCAGAAATATTCCTAATTTTCTATGTTACCCATTTAGGGTGCTGAGAATTATTCTGCAATGTCTTAATTGTAGAATCTTGAAGCATAACGTGTATGCACCAGAGTATTCACACGAGATTTCAAAGGATCAAAGTAGGTCCTGCCGTGCGCCCCGACACACTGCTTGTAAACATTATCTAGTCTCCATGAGATTCCTCTTCTGTCAAAAACTTCATCAATAAAAATTAACAGATTTTCCCTCTCTGAGGAATATAAATGGACCGGAGCACAACCGTATTTACCTCTTCCTACAGAGGAAAAGTGATTAAGCTACCTTTTTTATGATATTATCTCAGTACTAGATGAAGTGCCTTAGTCAGGATTTGAGGGTTATCCAGGATTGCTATCCTATGAACGTTATTTGTTCTTTTGTAAATCTCTTCAGTTAAAAACTCATTACTGATTGTAGAATTTTCGTTTTCATTCTTGTGTTCAGATTCATTTGAAGTTGGGTCCTCAGTTGCTTTTAGTTGATATTCACAACAGCATATATTATCTGATCACCCGTAACATAATCTTCTTTAATATCGTAAGGTTATTGGGAGCATTTTACTTCCCCATAGGTATTATTCTTTCATCGTATACTTGTTTATGGAAGTTCTCTCTAGTTTCCAAATTTCTACCCTTGTGGAATTACCAATTATACAAATCCTTCATTGATATGGTTTTCGGTTTATCCTGTTTGATCTTTTCCTTTAGGCTCGCCAGCGTAATCAGCATTTCCTTTTATAAGGTCATTTTGTTTTCATTAGATTCGCTACAATTCCTTACGATTGAACTATTCTAATCTTTTGCATAGTTTCAACCACAGATTTAAAGATATATAACTCCGACATTCTCATTGTTAGTGTTATATTAGAACCACTTTTTCTTATACAGTTATTAATGGTTGGAACCTTAGTGGTAGGTGGTATTTTTGCCGTCTGGCTATTGCAATCGCCGGTGACATCAAATACAATTTATTTTGAATATAATGTGCTTCTAATTGTGCACTCAATTGCTTAATTATTAACATAATGTCATCTAGCGCAGTTTAGTTACTGGAGCTCAAATGGTCCTATGAGAAACAGGGTTTTTGGATGCACAGTAGATCTTAATTTAATTCTTCTGAAATTTGCGCAGTTCACTGCCAACAACCGTTGACCGTTGTGTATTGATCTGCAGGACAGAGCCCTACACGAGCTGCATTTTTACCTTCCGTGACTTATGTGCACATAGCCTCGTGATCAAGACTTCTTTGAGTCAGAAACCACATAGCCATGCGCCCTCACAAGATTTCAATAAATCTAATTCATATTTATATCTAGCGTTCTGGCAAAAAACTTCGTGGACCAATTGTAAGAAGTCCCTGGGTTCGGGTGGCAGGTAATTTCTTTTTAGAATGATTGTATTTACAGCGATTGGTGTTGGAATGTTGATGTTTTCGCCGTCTTCGTGAAGTTTTCTCGTCAAGTGTCTTAACGCTCTTGATAAGATTTTTTATTCTTCCAAAGCTTTGAATTTGTATACATTTTCTTATATTCCGTAATTCCATACTACATTTTTTTCGTTTTCAATTTTGTCGCTTGTCATCCTACTATTTTCTTCTCCAATTTCTTTCACATCCTCTTCTATTTCTATTTCTTCACTAAGGGATTCTCTTTTATCATTAAAACAATGACTCTCTTCCTTCTAACTCATGCTCTTCATAGTTTTGTGAAAATATGTTATCAAGATTTGTCTTCTATTTTGGAATAATCTTGGTATGTCAATCCCTCCACCTATTTTCTTCTGTGTTTATGTGCTTGAGGTCGCTCTTTGTATTGCATATACTTCCTTACATTACATATATTTAATTATACTTATATGTTTTTTCTTAAACTCTACTTATATTTTCCTGTCCCTCCTGCGTTGTCATGGACATTTCATCTTATGGTTTAATTCTCGTTTTATATACTTCCCTATTCTTCTTTATCAGCTTTACATATGGTTTCCTTTGCTTCTACTATGTTTATACCCATGTCAGTGTCAGTTTCATCCATAGTGGCTGACTCCACTAAGTCTGGTAGGTTTATGATTATTTTATGTGCACTTGCTTTTTCGATATTCTCCTTTTTTCCCTTGCCATTTGGATTTATAAAAGATACTAAATTTTCCTTTTTCACTTGCAATCAATTTTGTCATCAATCGTTTCTCACTAATAAACATTTTAAAATATTTTGATATCCTTGTTTTCGATATAATCTGCAAATCTGTTCAAGACATTGTCAGGCTCATGATGCCATCAACCCATACCAATGGCTTGATTATTAACTTCATATTTAATTTTGGGTTATGTTCCTTAAAAAAAATTAAAATGATCTAAATCAAATAAGAAATTTTCCTTGGATTATTGTATGTGTGTGAACTTAAACACGTATTTATGGGTTGAATATTATACATTTTATTACTCTCCCTTAGTTCTATTTATTGTGACTTGTTTAATTTATGTTAATTCAAATTCATTATGAATTTCAGCAGCCAGTTTCGAAGAGCACCACGAAAACAATATTAATATCGGGATAATGAAATGTAAAATAACTTGATTTGTTTCCTCCAAAGTCATAGTATTTTAAGTTTTCCATATTGCTAGTCTCCCCAGCCTCTTCAAGAGAATTATTAAATTATAATTCTGCAATTTTATCTACCCTTAATATTTCCTTAACCCAAAAAATCCTGTAACTTTCAACTAATACGTCTTTAACCATAACTGGCTCTGCTTATGGTCCAGGTTATCATATTCTGATATGTTGAGGACTCTTCAATATCCTCAGTTTACAAGGAATACATTTCCTTGGTTCGTTTTCTTGAGCACGCTTCTTTTTGTGCTCTTTTTCTCCCCAATGGGGACATACTTCGACTCCATTGCAGTACCAGGTGATGTGTCCTTGGTAATCGCGCAATTGTTAGATAGTCTTTTGCAGCATGACTCGTATAAATGATTTACATGTTCGGTCTTTCTAACAGAATTGTGCGAATTTTCGGCATCACTTCGAGCACAACATGACGAACCGTCATTCCTTTCGGGACGTTTCGAAACAACATTTGTTTCCCTTAGTCCTGAAGCTCTTTCTTATCTTCGATATTTGTATTGATCGCCTTACAAACAATTTAATACTTCTAGATTCTCCTCATTCTCATCTCGGATTCCAGATTGTATATCTTTATCTGAGTATTTATTTTTCCTTTATTCAGTCTGAAAATCATTTACTTCCTTCTCATTGATTTTCCTTCTAATATCCTTCTCTGATTCCGCCTGAACGACCATTTTGTTTAATTCCGTATACAAGGTGTTTCCTACTTTATCTATTTCGGGGTTTATTACCTCGGTCCAGCATATCTTCAATTTCCGATAGCGTTTAACGCTGTACTGGCTTAATGGAGATGGAGGGGTTTTCCTCCTCTATCACCTCAGTAATCCTCTAATCACGTCCGAATACCACCGATTTCGAACAGCTTCTACATTGATTGCTTGTTTGCTCCACAATGTGTCAATCAATGTTTGCTACTTTTGATTAGGTCACTTACTCTATCATTCAGTTGCATTGTTCTTTTTGCTTTTTCATTTGCTTTTTCCATTTCACTTAATGTTCAAACTTGAGTTCCGTGTTCGTCTCTGTTAATGTAATTATCCCTCTTTCTTTTTTCTCCATTCCTCTCCGTAGAGAATTATTCTCTTATTCAATCCTATTAATTCTTGCCTGACATTTTGCAGCTTTCAGACTCTTGTTTGTTGAATTTGCTGTTTCCTTTGTCTTCTAAACTCACTTTCCAAGTATACAATGTATTATTTCAAGGTAAATTTCGCCTGATCCATTGTTTGTGGCTATGCACTTTCCAATCTTTTACCAATTTAGTATTTTTTTATTTTAGTCTTCCTTTCTTCAATTTCCAATTTCTAACCTATCTTCTCCTCACATTAATAGTACTTTGTCTTTTACTCCATCAATCTGCCCTACAAAACCAACACTTTGTTAACCAACCACCCTGTTAGTAAATTTTACTTTACAAATTAGTGTCTTTCCTATCTTCATCGTCTGAATCATTATTTCTATCTCTTCGATTGTTTTCACGTGAGGCTGCAGACATGCATTTTCTTTTTCCTCTAGTTCTCCATCAGTATCAGTGCTCGCCTCGTCCTCTAGTCTGATTCAACTCTAGTCTTCTTTACAGCTTCACCTTCCCCATTCGCCGGTGAATGCTGCGTTCTCTTCCATCCTTTTTCTTCCATATTCTGAGTAATATTAGGATTCCTCTAAAGTGCCCTTCCTCCTCGGAAATGTTGTATTCAACGGAATGCCTTTTCTGCTTCTTCGCGTTTCCTCTTTTCAGGTTTGTTCCACCTCGAGTTTTCTACGCTCGCATTTCTTCACTTTTCCTTTTAACTTTTCTTCCTGTTGTCTTAATATCGCTTCGGCCAGATTACAGCTTCTAAACTTCTGAGTTGCTTCTTGTTCTTTTGCTTTTCCCTTAAGTTTATCTCTACTCCTGTTTTTATCCCACATTTCCCTACAAAAGGATAGTTATCCGCACTAAAACACTTCGCCAATCGCACACGTCAGCTTTCACGCACGCACCGTCACACAACCAAGTGCTCACTCACTTGTGAGTCAATATAATATATAGTAGACGGAACAAATGGCATGCACAGGAAAGCAGGTCCAGGCGCGCAACACTCGATAGAGCAAGTTCTTCTAGGGAGTGAAAGAAGGTAGGTATTGATGGCCAGTACTCTCAGGAGGAAGGGAAAATACATATTTGACATCTCAAGGAATGATAATGTTGAAAGTGGATGAGTATTAGTTGAATTTGATGAAAAACGAAAAAAAATACATTTTTTTTATTTTTTATGAGGGTGATGAATGATAGGAAACATGATGAACAGTGACCAGGAGGGTGAACGATGGTGAATTTTGATTAAAATTGAAAAAAATATTTTCGTATCATTTTACTTTTATATATTTATGTGACGTAAAAATTATGGATGGATTGGGGTAGGAGTGGGGGTCAACACCCTCCTGTAAATGGGGTCATCACCCTCCCAAAATATCACGCACCCATCCCAAGCGGTTCCGGAGATATAGCCAATTTAGTCCATCGTTTTTATGTTTGTATAACTCGCAGATCTTGGAACATTTCAGTGTAATGGTATCACTTAAAAACACTTAACACAATCGTTTAGTGGATTATTTTCAGGAATCTACTTAAAAATGGTTAAGGCTTAATTGTTTCTTAATAACCTTCAATCGGAAAACTATTAATTGAAGACATAATGTTGGAAACACTGAAAATGCCACCACAAACCAATTTTATTTTTATATGTTAACATTTTGTACATTTCATCCCGAAAACCGTTGTAAACACGAAAAATGCAATATGATACTGTAAGTAGTTCAAACCTTACCTCAAATATGACCACAAGTTCTTTGTCATTAGATGTTGAAAACAATCAAAGTGCCAGTGGTGATTTTGATACGGTACTGCATGTTACTATGTGGACATACATTATTGTCGTCTTACAAACTAATGGCACTTATATTATTTTCAAGATTTTTTCTCTTGTTTACCAAATGCAGGTATCATGAATCATTATTATCTCCATTATTTATCTGTATTGTAAAAGGTGTGTTGTTTACAGTTAATAATGCAAAGTAGAATGAGTTCGTGTCGATATGTTTTATGATCTCCTGATTTTTTTTAGTTTTGGCAGTGTCAGTATTTTCTACGCCAAGTCTTCAATAATTATTTTTTTCTTGTCGATCTGTCGGTTCACGAAACATCAGGAGTTTATCTCATATAATATTATATTATCCTGGTACAGGAGAATATAATGTAGAATTTAATATATTAGTATTTTCCGGGTAGTATTCCAGGTCTTCCACTTTCCGGTATATTTGCCAGGTCTTCCATTTTACTCAATAAGAGATTTGGCAAAGGACACCAGAGAACCACATGTCCGGAATATACATTTCTCTACACTGACAATTACGGTTAATCCCTATTCCAAATTGATACAATTTACACCTATATTACCCACCCCCTTTAAGAAAATGTACATTGTCACGTGTTGGTTTTAGATTATTATTTCCCAAACTCATTTGGATATTTGAGATGATGCTTTTAAGTCTTTCGTATTTTGTTGTCGCTTGCTATTCCTGCTGCCATTTTAAAATAACCACTTCGTGCAGTTCCAAGATATCCTCTACATATCTACCAATGATCCATTCCAATTCAAGGTGCTTTTTATTTTACAGCATCTAAACTGGTAGGAGGTGATGCCATAATAATTATTATTACCAGATAGGGGGGATTTATATAAGCTCCACAAAGTATGAACAATCCGTTTCTTTGGACCCCGTTATAAGGATCAGCCGTTTTTTTTTATTTGCCAATAATCTAGATACCCACACGCTTATTGCATAAAAGGCTGCTCCATTGATTAAAGGGTTCTGATACATGCCAATTTGAGAAATATGCAATTTAGAGTTCCTCTGTACAATCGAAATAAGTTTGTGGCAGCACCATTCTTCCTTGTGTTCCTATATGCTCACTAATGTTAAGATTTTCTTCAATTATAATGTATAAATATTTAAAGCATTGTTTTTTCTTGTAGGTAAATCATGGGGTCCCTTTTTAGTTTATTTCCGAATAGATTCCACTTTGTTTTAGTTGTTCGTAGTTTAAGCATATTGTTAGAGCACCAATCGTCCAGAGTACGCAGTATTGCCTCAGCCCGCTGTTCAATCTGATTTATTGAAACACCCGATATGACGGTTGCAACATCGTCCTCAAATGCAACCACACCACACACATCCCCTCGCTCAGCCAATTACTCAAGGTAAGGTTGGATTGCTATATGTCACAGAAGTGGTCTCAGGATAAATCCCTGCGGACATCCCTCTTCCACTGTTATGAGAATCATTTCACCCGTGCAATCCACAACCACTGTCCTTTCACTAAAGTAAGCTCGTATTATATCCTATATCTCATGTGGTGTACCTACGTCCTTCAAGTTATAGAGTACTGCAGGTGGCCACACATTGTCAAACGCACACTCAATATCCACAAACATAGAGCGCTCTTTATTTCAGTATTTTCCTCTGCCACAACAATCAAAAGTCAATGAATTGTATCTTCAGTAGATCTTTTAGGACGAAATCCATATTGCAATGTCATATTATCATATTTCTAGGTGGTAAAGGTACGACAGCTATGCTATCTTCATCCCCGGTAAAATTTTCAAGGTAAACAATACCCACAATTATTATTTTAGAAAATCAAAGAATAAGTAACTATTAAAATAAATACGCTTCACCGAATATCATGCTAACATTTCTCAATGATGTAAAGATACCATAGTCATCGTATCTTTACCCGCGTTAAAATTTGCCCGGGCAAATAATTCTCACTGCTATTAGTTTGAAAATATCGAAGAATAACTAACCGATAATACAACTAAGCTTCACAAATTATCATGCTCACATATCTCAATGATGTAAAGATACCATAGCCAAGCTATCATTACCCCAGCAGAATTTTCACGTGCAAAAAATATCCGAAGCTATTACTTAAAAGAAAACAATAACTAACCACTAATGCTTCTACTCTTCACAGATTATTATGCTAAAATATCTCAAAGGGAAAGGATAATATAGATATTGGCCCCCTGGCAAATAATACCCACAGCTAATATTTTGAAAAGATTAAAGAATATAAAATCACTAATACTTGTACAATTAAAAGAATATCATGCTAACATATCTCAAGGCTGTAAAGTTGCCATAGACTTGATATATTTACCCCGCTAAAATTTGTTCGGAGAAATGATACTCACTGCTAGTTTTCTAAAAAAATTGTAAAATAATAATTATCCACTAATATTACAACACTTGACGGATTATAATGATATAAATTTCAAGGGGTTAAAGATACCATAGTCATGGTATATTTACCCCCGCTATAATTTGTCTGGGCAAATAATCCCAACAGCTATCATTTAAAACGCTCAAATAGCAATTAATCGCTAATAATTCTACACTTCACATGATCATGCTCACTCATGGCAAGGCGGTAAACTTACCATAGTATTACCCCATTATAATTTCGAGGGTATTTATTATTGTTATTATTTTAAGAAGGTAAAGAACATTTCTCCAAATATTCTTGTACGCTTGAGATTGTTTCGTAAGTTTGTTTAGTTCTGAGATTTTCAGAAAAAAGAGTTTGCTGAAACACATAATGCATTATTTAAATCAGTTTCGATTCCAGGCTAGAATTTTATATCGAAAGCAACAAGGGATTTTTGCAGTGAGCGGGCATTCTTAACAATCTTTCTATAAATAGAGTACTTAATTATGTATATATTTCATACAGTGGGAGTGGTTACTATACAATCATCTCTGGTTGTCTGATCTGCTTTCCGTACCAACGATACCTCTAGATCCGTAATATACAAATTTGTCTTTTTGATAAACATTGAGTATATATTAAGGGTGAAATGGTAATGCTCACCACAAAAAAAGTTTTATGTGTAATTACTGGCCCGTATACTCACTTCTCAATATATGTGTCGCATTTATCTTTAAAAAAAACTTCTATTTAGTATACTTAACTCTTTAAACTTAATAGTTACTTCGAGATGTTGTTGTAGAAATTAATTATACTATAATATACATGATTATTAAAATCTTAAGGGAACTTTAATGCCTTATAACAGAATGTTAAAGCTATAGAAATATTAATTTTATAAATTTAAAAGGAGTGACAAATACATGCTTATCTACACAATCATTAGAGAGATAAAACATATTTGCTCACTAGGATGTTTAAGTTAAGAATAGGTGAAGATTTATGATATTTAATGTTAGAAATAGAGCAGTAATCAAGTTTCCCTTTTAATAGCGTATCAAAATATGGAGTTTGTGTTTTTCTTTTTTGTATTTTAAAATGATTAGCATATGATAAGAAGTTAATGGGACATAATTATATCAAAAGTGAAAGTTCGTTATTAAGACTACTAGTATGAGGATATAACTTTCATATATGCATAAAAAATGGCATCATCATAGTCCCTTCCCGAAAGTAGCTACTGAACGCATGCCACTAAGTATTACATTTCTGTAATAGCTTATATTAAAAATAATTTCAAAGAACAGTAATACAGAATTTATACAGAAATAAAACCGATTTTATCCTGTAGTAATCGGATTAGTTTCTGGGTAATTATGGTAATTAGATCCGTAATCTTTACTCAGCATTCCGCTAAATGTACAATGCAGAATCTAGAGATATAAGCTAAACATTCAAGCAGTTAATCAACCGCTGATGACTACATATTGTAGCTGAACAAAATGTATTGTATAGAATAAACTTACAAAATAAAACTAAAGCAACAACGAAGTCAGATTTTCCAACTACAGCCAATGCATCTGCCCTTGATCAAAATCTACCCTTATATTTTGCTAGAAGAATCTCGATCTATAGAAATGCCATATAGAACTGTCTGCCCACATAAATTGCAATGTATCCTGAAAGGGGCTGGAATATTGGTGCTAAGTGTAAACAAATATTTT
>JAGDQP010056627.1:0-12901 GCA_022664845.1 Lepisma saccharinum
TTGGAATCTTAAAGGAAATTCTGTTATGTTCAAAGAACTTGAATAATTAATTAATTGTGCATAGTTTCCAGTTAAAATGTATATTTTATTATAATAAAACTAATTTACTAGAACTAAGAACTTATTTTCATTTGTATATGCACCCAAATAAGATTTTAGATACCAGTTCTGTTGAGATTTAACAAAAATATATCACCAGGGGAAAACACATATAAACTTGCAATTGTTAGTTATTGTTGATTAATCTATGGTTCACATAATTTTGGTTCTCAATATGGGTCGAGAGGAGCTAGGAATTTTAAAGGATTCGGCATTCGAACAAATTGTGGAAGACTTTACTAAAAGGGTTAAATGAAAAGTAATCTCTGAATCTTAAAACTCATCAATAGATGGCAGAACTAATGCACCACAAAAATTCATTTGTTTCTTGACGTATCTCCTTTCTTCTCAATTTTTGACAAACAATTGTACGTTGAGACTGTCCAGCTCTAAATTGGAGGCGTGTAACCACCATTCATAGATAAAATTTAGACAACATGCTGATACTGACTTTATCACAGTGTAAGGTATTGCTTAAGTTGAAATTCACTGACGCATGCTTCCTGATTGTAGTGTCTTCAAGGTTACATCAGTTTGAAACTAAAAGACGATTTAAAAGGTTCCGGTCGTTACCAAAGTTTCTCGCACTTCAGTCCATGTGGAGCACAGGTGGATAAAGTTTTGAGTGTTTCATGCTTGTATGACCTTTTCCAAACAAGATCGTCAAGTACTTTCTCCCGCTACCCAATCTTCTTGTTTCTCCTGTTTACCTATATACAAAGCATTCTTACTTGCGGTAGAGGTACTTTTAAGTAGATAAAACCAAGCAGTGATACATTACACGTAAATAAATGTTTTAGCGTATTAACATATGTTGCAGGTCGTTGTAAATATAGTTCAACAGCCACATATGCGACAGGTTTTCAGGTCTTGATGTGGCATAGCTGAAACCGGGTCACTTTTTGGTGACCAGATGACCCGGAGATTCGGTACGAATCTCGACCCGAATGACCTGATTGACCTGGTGACCCGGTGTGGGAAACATAGTTAACTTCGAATTTTGGCATCGTATTTTTCTTGCTCCGGAGGGTAACGTTTCCGATCCTCGTCACACATAACAGAGCAGTGTTCAAACGAAAGAAAATAGTTAAAAACTCAGATTTTTTCTCCGGGTTACCGAATCTAAATCGGTTCACCGGGTCGGACCAGGTATGAAGCCTAGACCCTGTGACTCGGACCCAAACTTGACCCAAATGACCTGATTGACCCGTTTCAACTGTCATGTGGTGTGCTATTATTTATCATTCTTTCTTTCTTTCTTTCTTTCTTCTTGTGAGGAATAGACTGAATCCAAAAGATGGTCAGGTCTTTCGTGATAGCGTTCAGGAACTTGTCTTTGAAACAGTGTGTAGAAAATGGAAGAGTAAGTTTCAATATTTTTTTTTCCTTTTAAATTAAAATATCTTATCTTTTTGCAAACAGTTATAAAATCAAAGGAATTACTTTCCATTTAACACTTGTTTTAGCTTCATTACTCAATAAATACCTCTATCTACAGGCAGACATAAAACACATACATATTATTGCTTCTCTACATTTTCGTGTTTTCTATACTTAGGGATAGTTGTGCAACACATTTTAACCCCAAGGCTACGTAATTCACGAGTAAATCTACGTGTTATAGATGAAATAATTGAATCGTACATTTTTAAGCTGCGCGTATTGGTATTAAAATAGAATGAATAAATCAATTGTTTTAGTGAACTGACAACTTCATACATTTTTAAAGGGGTATCAGTCAAGGACTTAAAGGACACTAGCTTAAAGATTCTATCAAGTGTACTAGGACTTATCAAGTGTAATAAAATTGAGGATTTGAAAAAAAACTAAAGCATCGTATGCCTGACAAGTACTTACAAGCAAACATACTGGTGGAGCGGCCGAGAAAAATATAAATTTTTCTTGTACTATTTCACTTATAGGTGTTGTTTATTTGATCCATTGTTTTGTGATTATAAGATTAAGTTACCTTAAGTTACCAGTATGTATGTTTGTTAGTATACTATAAATGAGATTTTAAAGGGGTCTGTGAACAATGAAACCCAAAATGATAACTAAACGTACTGTCAGACATTTTTTTCTTTAATTGGTATGAACTAGTTCTATGAACTAGTGTACAATCAAGAATCTAATTAGTTAATATTATGTTAGTCTAGAAACAAATAAATAACATAATAAAAAAAATAAATAGAGTTTCTGTACTTCTTACATTTTGTAAAAAAAAAAGAATCAGTCCCCAACATTTACTGAGCAATAATATATTCATGTGTTGCAATAGAGAGTTAGAATAATTTTTCAACCATCGAACCTGCTAACTTCCATAGCATTTATCTAACTTTATTATTTTCCATTTTCAAACATTTTCTTCAAGTTCCGATAAGCTTGTACTCCTGGACTGATGCCCTTTAAAAAAATATACGATTCAATTATAGAAATGAAAACTCCATTCCCTTCATCTCTCATATTGTGCCCGGTGTGACGACAGGTGAACTAAGAATGAAATAATGACACAATGCCAGATTTGTTTCTGTATTCCAAGAAAAGCACAGAGTATGAGCTGAGCATCTAATATTTCACCTTATGGATCAGAATATATTAAAAAACGTAGATATTGTGCAATGCTCACAAACATTACTAGATTCTTAGTTCGTCTGGAAATGGCATGACATGACAAATTTAGACAAACTGGAAATTCGCTATATATAATTATGTATCAATGATTCGTAGATTAACTCGTGGATTAAGGCCGGTTTTTCATGTAGACGCTAGCTGCGTGCTTTGTTTGCGATTTCTATGAGTAGCCACTAATACCTAAACGCATGTTTCAATTGGCTAGTCAGGTAAAGCGCGTGCATGAAAAGCCGGCCGAACTCAAGAGTAAAATGTCTTGTTTAACAAGCCCTAGATGGAGCAAGGGTGACTACAAAAAATGAACTACGGTATTTGTCTACGTAACAGTTGATACTACAATACTCTTCGATGTATAGATCTACATTTTGACGGACAAAGTACAAATCAATACGATTACTGCATAATTGCAAAGTCGATTTGGGTTACTTGCCGTCTTTCTTAATCACATTTCCTTGCATTGTTTTAATACTGTTAACTAAATCCTGTTTATTTCGATGAGGAGGAACACTTTCCACATTAAAAGCCATGCGGACGTGTCCTGTTATCCTTTTTAACCCTGGAATATAAAATATTTAGTAAGGTGCTAACTATGGGATACAGACAGTCTTCTGAGTTTGTATTTTACTTTCAGAAATATTGGAGAAAATAATGGGCCAGAATTTTGTGTAAAAATTGTTGAAAAATAAAAAGGTTACTAATCCAAAATGTAGACAAAAGATCTGTTGGGATACAAAATTAGTGTTTCCCTGATTTTATTATCATTTTTTAAAAAAATAATTAGAAAATCGTGCTAAACTTATACACTTTGCTAGAACTTAAGAAATTAGAAATTAAGAGGCCTCTGTACCTACGGCGCGTGTGTGTTTGTGTGTGTGAGTTCTCGTAGTTTTAAAGATTATAGATAAATGACACGTAACAATAAAATTTTGGAAAGCGCACCCAATAATACATGTGAATGTATATAAAATGAACTATCTGAGATGTTGACATTGTTTATTTTAGCTAAGAAATGAGAATTCCTGTAAATGATGACGTCATACGCCTATACAATACGGGAATTAACATTTCTCAGCTAAGTTAAACAATGTAAAGAAACACAGTTCATTTGATACACATTGAAATGTGTTTTGGGCTCCGCTTTCCAAAATATTATTGTTATGTGTCTTTTGTACAGTACCTTTAAAAAATATGAAAACTAGCACACACACACGCGTACTGTAGGCACGGAGGCCGCTTAAGGAATGTTTAGACTGTACATACAAAGTTTTTACCGACAGCACCAAATAATTTGTTCTTTAATTTTGTTGTAGGCGATTCGAACATAAATTAAAGTGAAAAAAAAAGGTAAAGTGTTCCAGCTATTAAAAGTGTAATACCTTTGATGGAGCCGGAAGTGAGATGTCTTTTGTCCTTTACATACGAATGCTATACCAAGCACATTGTTGCAACACTTTTGGCTTAAAATGTCATAAATGTCTTTACGGGGTTTAACAAGACAGTACTTGAACGATGCGCCCCTGCTCGAATGTGAACTTTCGTTATTTTAGACTTCCAGCAGCAACTGCTGTGAAACCTTCGAGAACCGCTCTGTCCGTCGAGAACTTTCAACTCAGGAATTACTGGGGCTAGAAACGTGGTTTACGTGTCGTTCTAAAGGTCTTGACGAGACTAGTACAAACCCGTATGGATCATACCCATTGCAGGGGGCGGTGCCAGAGATGGGGGCAGTTTATAACTTAGGAACATGTAGAGTTAAGAATGTGGCACAGGAGTCGTTGGACATGTTTCGCCGTAATTTTTCCAACGAAACATTGACCATCTAAATGGGATGCTGGCTGCAGGGGCCTGGCGGTAGCATATATGCACAGTCCCTCGACTGGGCTCCGCTTGACTGAGATGTGAGAAGACTCAGTCGGTACAGGAACTTTATCCCCCTTGTAGAGTCGCATGTTAGCATTGCGTTGAACTAGCAGCGAGTGAGTGGATCGCGTATAATGATAAAACCACCTAACCCAACTTTTCTAACCAAATTTAACCTAACCAATGACACTGAACTTTGTAAGATTTGAAAATGCGTATATGTATTTACGTTATTTCTATTTTAAAAGTTCAAAAATATATCATACACCCCGGAATCGAGCCCGAGTTATCCTAGTAGTTACACGATACCTTAACCACTACACCAAGCCAGCAACTCCCAGCTGTTGCTTGTCAATGTTCTTTGTGAAATAGTGCTCCACGACACGCACACGAGTAAAAACTGATAACGACTTCCGGGGTAAAGTTCCTGTATCGACTACGTCATGATGTGGGTGGTATTGGTTTATGTAAGTTATCAGTGTTTGTAAGTTTCTTAGCCATTAAGGACATTAACGATTTAGAAATTTTCCAATCAGGAGGAAGAAACGATATACTCAAAAAAAAAAAAAAAACACTACATGACGTAGAAATATAAGGTGTAGTTCGGTATTGTCAAAGCCTGATGATGAATTCAGTTTCTTCTGCAGTAATAAAACCAAGTTGACCATGTCTATTAGATGCTAACGTTGAGGGTAGTCCAGTGTAATAGACGTACATATATTCTGTAAGTAGTTTGTCAAAGCATTCGCTTAAGCAACACCATTCTGCAATGATTCATCGTTGCATCTGATAGGATAATAGTTTTTGTGTATTTACTAGTCAGTGCGTTTAAAAGTTTCTAATAGTTACTTGCATAGCCTCCATTAATTAATTAGTGGGAATAAAAATAAAATAATACTCGTTTTGAACTATTCACAAACAAGGAATATAAATACGAGGGTTATTTTCTAAGTAAGGCCCGATTGTTAATAGAAACAAAACTAGTAAAGATAGTGCCGTACGCTTTTGGTTATCCTCTGTACACATTCAGCTATGTTTCTACATAGTTACCATGTTTGTTTAAATATTTATCATAGCGTTCGACAAGTTTTTGTATACCCACGTCTTAGAAATCACCCGCCTGTAACCAAAGCCAATCTTAACCGTTGTTTTCACTGCGGCTATTGGCTATGTTTGTTGTTTCTGTGGAAATGCGCAAGCGCGCTATCTCCCAGCATGCCTTGGTCATGGGACGACACCAGTTGCAGTTGTAGTGTCAGCGTGTATGATTGAGTGATTCGATACAGTGACCAGGTTTGTGATTCGATTTTTGACAGCAAGGAACTTGTCAACAGTGGAAATTCATCGCCAGATATGTGAGGTGTACGGCCCGAATACAATGAGTGACACCGATGAAGAAGTGAAAAGAACGGTTGAAGATTGGCTTCGGTCACAGGTGGGTGATTTCTACGACGTAGGCATACAAAAACTTGTCGAACGCTATGATTAATGTTTAAACGAACATGGTAACTATGTAGAAAAATAACTGAATCTGGACTGGGGAAATAACCAAAAATGTACGGCGCTATCTTTACTAGTTTTGTTTCTATTGACAATCGGACCTTACTTAAAAAATAACCCTCGTATTAAAAGATAAAAAAAATATAAACGGTCAAGCAACCAGGCTGGGTGATTTCGTATGGTCTGACTGACCCAATGACTTCTCAAACTTTGACCCGTATTTTGTGGGACTGTTTGTTCGCGTTGAAAAACAAGACCAACCTAGTTAAGGGGTTCAGCATATCCTCTTTCTAATGACGTTATTTTGAAAATGATTGTAGGTGGCTCTTTTGTGCAAATGTCTGTTAAAATATCCCATTTTCACGTTTTTCACAAAATGCCTAATTTTAAAGTGAAATTATAAAGTAACGGTACAAGGAAATAAACTGAAATCATATATTTGAGAAGAAGGCTACATTACAAAATAATAAACGAATTTTTTTAGAGGGATAGCCTCATTATTAAATGAGCCACATGAGGCTAACCTTTGAATAATTTTAGCAGGTTCACTTTTTCGACCTATTTTGCGACGCTTTACATATGCCATTTATGAAAAATAAAACTTATTATTTTCACTAAATAGACCGCGATAAGTTGTATAGAATCTTTAGGTTTCATTTGTTTTGCTTAACTGGCCAAGGGAATATTTTGACTCGAAGTTTCAGAGAAATACTGTAGTTCGGTGATGGTGAGCACTTTTCTCAAATATGGCCACTTGAAATGGAATGACCCGCACTTTGCGCGCGTGTGTGTGTGGGGGGGGGGGCAGTGTTTCTTCCAGAAGATTTCATTCGTTGTGGGGGCTCGTGGGGGGCTGACGAAAATTATAAATAATACATGTTGACTCCAATGTACTGAAATATTAATTAACAATAATATTACTTAATATGTCGTAGTTCCTTAGTTAACCTCAAAATGGTGTGTGTGTGTGTGTGTGTGTGTGTAGATGTGTTCATTTGTTTGTTTGTGTATTGCCATATTCATCCTGTGACTCAAAATTAGAAAATTCCGCGTTTTTATTTATGTAGTTCAGGGTTTCCGCCAGAATTTTCAGCTTGGTGCGGTGTAACGACAAAATTGGGAGGGTGTAAGTGGAGTTTTACACGATTTTTTCTATCGATTTTTCAAAGAAAAAATTATATTAAAGGTGTTGTCGAGATTTTGGGGGGTGACACCCCACAGGAAGGGGGGGATAACGGAATCTCTGATGTAGTTACAGTGGAAACGTTGGCATTGAATGCGTTCATAAATAAACGTTGTACATTCGAATCTTTTAACAAATGGAAAACGAAATTACAAAACATGAAATTATGTTTTTTTTTTAATATTTTGGATGGGAAATTAACAAGAAGCTTATGAAAATTAACATTTGTATCTTACGCCTCTGTTAGTAGGTTATAAAATTGTATGGAAATTTGGAATCTCTGCAGTTCTTCTGCGCTATTATTGGAGGAAATATTGCACTCACGCAATCATTGATGTCTGAATCTCTGTGAATACGTGCAGTTAATCTTGAAGACAGACGTTTCCTCAATATGATGAAATTATTACCAGTATCTCTTCCATATTCCCGTATAGAATGTTAATAATTCTGCCTGCTGCTTTGAATTCTCAAATATTTCATTATGAACGAAAATTCAGTCCTTCGCACGTATTTCCGTTTGATTTGGAACAAGATTGAAACATATAAGATGAGCTCGAGTAATGCATGAAATGTCATGTTTGATTTATTGAAAGTCGTATTTGTTAATAATAAATTGTCTATGGATTTAAGGTATAATAAACTTACAAATAACTCTGGTTGCTTTGACAGGGAGAACATACCATTCTCTGTAACTCATTTTCCAAAATCCTTTCTTGTTATCTAGATTTCCACAACAAAATATACAAGTTATTTTGTTTCCTTCTCTACAAACAGAGGAGTTTCATACCAATTTGAGTTTCAATGTTATTAATGGCCTTTAGACATCTTTGACTCAGGTCGGGCATTGAAGATGATCAGGGAAATAAATCGGTTATACGCCAATTTGGAGGTACTACCCCGTCATTAACTCGGTGTGACTCAGAAAACACCTTGAAAAAGCCTCTATCAGGATGGCCTGCTGCTGAAATTGATCCAAGAACCTTGCAAAAACTAAGTCAAGGCTCAACAGACTCAGCTACGAACATTCTGTGAGACTAATATCAGAGTTGGGTAACGTAATTTCTAACACTTTTGTGAACATATGTTTAAAACGTTTATTAGAATAAAATCCGTATAATATGCACGGAGTTATAATGTAAACGCAACATCTATTACAAAAATACAGAAAATGCAACAGTCAGCATATGACAGGCAACTATAGTGCCAATAATCTTTTTTGATGGGAACCAAACTTTGTATATCGATTAAGTATTTAGAAAGACCCCTAAATAATTCTGTCTACGTGTCATCGTGTAATATGACAGGAGTAAAAGGTTCTTCAACTGACCTACGGAGAGTTTTAGAATCATATTTCATGCAGTCATGGTTGAGTTAGCTGGTTATGACTAGATGTTTTTTTTGTTTAATTTCTCTTTCTGTAGCACAACTGCAAAGATTTCTCTGTTTGTAATTAATTACGTCGTTTAAGCATCTACGGCTCAGGTCGGGATAGGATAGCGAGAAGAAGTAATCAAGAGCTTAAGTTGAAGGTACTATTCTGATATTTTTCTTGTGTGACAGGAAAAATCTCAGTAGCATGCTCCGACCGACCGAATGTGTGGTCACTGATCCAGGAACTAAGCTACAGCCTCTCGGTTCAAAGGTTTCGTTTTACATTATGATTTGGATTTTTAAAGTTTTCTGTAGTTTTTTACTCTTCTTGATCTTGGTTTCTCATTCTGAGTTTTCTTCCATTTTGAAAATATTATTTATGTTATGTAATTCATCTGTCTATTTATATTTTATGATTTTTCTTATTTATAAACAAATATGCAATTTAATACGAGGGCTACTGGAAAAGTTTATGCAAAATATTACCAACAATGGCGCTAGTGTTCCGCTATTATACAATTCGAAGGAATAAACCTTTCTATATTCAAATTATCTTTGTTTCTTTACGCCTATGCATTTGTTTTTCACAGCAATTAGAAGAAGTAGTTTTGTTTAAGAAATGGAAATTTCGCGCGGAAACTTTCGGACAATGACCTTTTATGTTTTCAAATGTGGTTTAACAACTTTCGGACAACCTATGGACTGTATTTGTTTTTTTGGAGATTAAGCATTATCTAGTAGAACTGTGTACAATTGGTTTTTCGAATTCCAACGTGGTCGCACATTTCTCAATGATGAATTTCATGAAGGTCGTCCATCCACGTCTGTTGTTGTCAGTAATGTTGATGTTGTGCGTGACACGACTGAAGGAGAACGGCATGTGACATACCGTGAGATTCAGGCATTCTTGAACATTGACATGAAAGCAATACATACGATTTTGTATCGTTACCTGAATGTACGGAAGCTTTCAAGCTGTTGAATCCCACACAATTTGACCGAAACTCAAAAATAAACTCGTGTAAAGTGGTGTAAAGAAATGCTCAAAAGATTCATCCGAGGTAAGTCAAATTTTGTGTACTAAATTGTTACAGAAGACGAAACTTGGATTTATTCCCGCGAACCCGAAACTTAAGAACAATTCACTGTTTGGGTGTTTCAAAGCGAGCCTGAACCAACAAAAATTGTTCGTTCCAGTAGTGCTGCCAAGCAAATGATTGTTTTTTTTTTTAAGTTATACCGGACATGTGGCATCCATAGCTTTAGAAGATCGAAGGACTATAAATGCTGAGTGTTATACAACAATTTGTTTGCCAGAGGTCATCAATGAATTGCGTAAAACAAACCCAAATCGTCTAATCATTCTTCACCAAGACAACGCCAGCTCCCACTCAGCGCACACTACTGCTGATTTTTTGTCCACTAAAAATTTCGAATTAATGACTCATTGTCCGTATTATCACCCGATTTATCACCCGAGGTACCAGACTCCGAGTGGAGAATATGCTTTCAAGATTGGTTTGAGGGCATGCAAAAGTGTATTGATCTTAAAGGTGAATACATTGAAAAGCAATAAAGTCATTACCAGAATTTTCATCTCTCTTTTTTTTTATATTGATTGCAGAAAGTTTTCCAGCAGCTCTGGAATCATAATATAATTCAATGTACTATCGTAAATTCGTATCGTACTATCGTTAACAAATGAAACTAAAAATAAAAATGAGTATATGAAACAAAAAATCTAGAAAGAAAAAGTACATAGAACTTCACTAATCAGAATCACTATGAAACAAAACATTTGTACATAGATAAGGCAAAACAACAAAGAAAACTATTTTGCCAAGACTAGGGTTCGAACGTCTCATCTCTTGCAGGCCATATCACTGCTCTATCACTTCGCTCAAGGCTGTAGAAAAGCAAGCTTAGAGTAATTATGGTTCTCTTAGCTTTTGTGACTTGGGAGAACACTGCCATCTACTTCCCAGTAAAATACCTTTTATGCCTTTCCTATGACACAGTAACAAGTACCAAAATAATTTAGGAATTTTATTAGATTCTGTATGGATGCACGAAACTTGGTTCCGACTTTTGTTCTAAACTAAATAAACTAAACGCTTGGCAACGCACCTACGTTTGCCAGACAACTATCTTTCAAATAGAGTGTCATGTGGTCAGAACCTAAGGACTACCGATTACCGCTTTGCTTCGTTACCGAGACCGAAGTCATCTACTTCAAGTAGTTGCCAATTGATATCCCCGATGCTCGGTCAACGATAAAATTGAAAACCCCTACAGGAAATCTAACTCAGGAGAACTCTTACTCAAAGTGAAAACCTTATACACATGGCGAGGGAGAACCTTAAAACTTCTCCCATATTTTCTCTGCAGATGGCTTTAAAGTGTTCTAGGACAACTACTTTTATTATTGACTATTTTTCACTTCCATAGGATGTGAACCATTTAATATTCTATAACAACACTTACAAGGTACATCCGCGAAGTACCTGACATATATAGGTTTAATATTGAACAAAATGCAAAGTTCTGCTTGTCTCAGTGTGTATTGTACTAATTTTAGAAACCCATAGCGGTAATTTGCAAATTTATGAGCCTTTATACATCCGAGATTCCAGAGTAATAGAAGTTACGCTATGAAACACATTCAAATATAAATAAACATCGTTAATGAAGAAATAATTTGAATTATGAATCATCACTCTTCACGCACTTATCCATAATAATCAGCTTAGTGCTCTAATATTGAACAAGATGTTGAAACATACCTAAAAACTGCTTTCCTCATTACTTGTGATTTCTTTGATGCTCCTGACAATGTTCTCTGGAAAACTGAAGATTCGAGTTGAACAAATCCCAAATGTGCAAATGAATCATTCATCCAGTGTGCTTATTGTCGTGTATATTTATGCTTACAGGATTGGTTCAAAACTCATAAACATATGTAAGTACCGCTATGGTCAGCTCAAAGTAATACCATAAACATTGTGTGCAGCAGGACAGTCTGTTTTAGTCAATATGTTACCAATCTCCGTCAAGTACTTAGCGAATGGAGCTCGAGCGAGTAACACGCTTTATGCCTCGTTTTTTGATATTGCAAGAAAATTAAAAGGCGCAAACAATTTCTAATTGGAAGAAAAATAAAGCGTTCATAAGTTCTTTGTTACAGTGGTGTTATAAATTCATATTATATATTCATTAGTGATGTTTTCTATGTTTTGAATATGTCCGAACATAACACCCATTACTCTGAAATCTGATTTATAAAGACCCATAAATATGCAAATTACCGCTACGGGGCGCTAACATTAGTACAATACACACTGAGGCAAGGAGAACTTTCCATTTTGTTCAATACTAAACCAATATATGTCAGGGACTTCGCGGATGTATCTTGTTAGGCTTTCTATTAAAATTACTCAAGCAGATAAATTAGAAAGTAAGAAGATCAAATAACACGTTACACTATATCAGTATCTTTCTCACCTGAATACAAATGAAACTATCATTCGCTGGTCATCCAGTCACTTTTTGTTTCTCACCTACTAAAATTGTCTGGTTTTTTGGTAGAACCATCACTTTCAACCGTCAATTAAAGGGCAACCTTAATTGAGACATTAAATGAGAGAAAGAGTTAAGCCACAAGGTCAATAAAGTTGTGATTATTATTTACTTTCATTCACCTGATCTCTGTCTGCAATTTTATTATCCCTATTTGTTGTCGAATGGACCGTGGAGGCTCATGGGTCAATCCGATAACAAATAGTGATAATCAAATTGCGGACAGTGATCAGGCGAATGAAAGTAAATAGTAATCACGACTCAATAGACTCCGTGGCTTAACTCCTTCTCTTACTGAATACCTCAAATGACGTCATGTGACTATCTGGTTAAAAGCCACTTAACATAAAACTTCAACAATCACGTGCATACTCTCCTTAAAAATCTAACAATCGCCTTATTGATAGGTGAAAGTGATGGTTCTTCCGTAAAGTGATAGAGATCATTGTAATGAGGTGAGAGATAAAAAGTGAATGTTTAATGAGATGACACTCATGATTGGTGGATCTAACCCATATGAATACCGAGATCGGCTAAAACGATTCCTGTTTCTACATCAGAAATGTAGTGCCTCAAAAAAGTGACTTTTTTCTAAAGAACTGAGAATGTTCGAACGAATTCAGAATGATTTTGCAGTGCTGAGTTTAAAAAAAAATCCATTGGTTTCACCAGATTGTTTCT
>JAGDQP010056629.1:0-12900 GCA_022664845.1 Lepisma saccharinum
ATGATTTTACTATAGGGTTGGCAACCCATAAAAGTCACCAAAGTGTTCTAGTTTCCTACTGTCGGCAATAAAATGAAGAAATTTCTCCTTCAAAGAGACAATATTTCGTGAACACTTCCGTTACAAATTTTTTACACTTCTTGTGCACAGGTACAGAGGACACGTGTACAAAAAATGTACAAAAAGTATGTTTATCTAAAGTGTACGTTTGGAAGAAATAAAAAACTGATATTGAGTATTTAACTGTTTTCATCAGATGCGGAGAATGGGAAGAACTCCACAGACTGTATAATTCGACAAATATTATAAGAATAATGAAATCTTGATGGATAAGATGGATGTCATGTGTCGAGTGAATTGTTATTTACGTCCTAAACGAGCTGGTGAGCTTTTAAGGACGGGACCTACAGTTTTTGGTAAAGTTGGCTCCGAACCACTCCATTCAATTGACCCCTGCGGGATTTGAACCCGTGACCACGCGCACATAAAGCGAGTCCTCTAACCCGTCGCCCACCCTGAGGTCGAGATGATATGGGGGAAACAAATTATATTCCATCGTGACTAAGAAACCAGAGGGAAAGAGGTCGTTGGGAATACTAGGACGTCGTTGAGATGACAATATTGGAAGGGATCTTCGAGAGGTAGGTTGGGTGTTCGTGGAGAAAACTGGTTTGACCTTACCCAGTTTAGAATACAATGGCGAAAGTTCGTTACTGCGGCAATGAACTTGCAAGTTCTCTAAGCCATAGAGTGATCAGCTATATTCATATATTGTTGATAATGTTGAAATATACCAAAGAAACCAGTTATTTACGACATAAGAAAAGTCACTTATGATTTGCATACTAACAAGCCCAAATCAAGATACTACCACCCCATCCCTCCTCTTCAAAATTTTCCTCAATTCGAATACAGGTCTCTCCAGTCAGAAAAGAATAGCTGAAGAGAAAGGAAGAGATATTATAAACACATACCGTTTATATGTGTATATGCAGAGAGTTATAAGACAATGGACACAAATCCAACTCAATAAGCAACAAGCATTGTCAGTTGACTGACATTTAATACAGAACCCATTCTCTATTGTTGATTGAATTCTCGGTTCAATTTTCCGACATAAAAAGAACCAAAACACTTTGTACGTATATTCAGTACTCACATTTCACCACGACAGACTATTAGCTGTTTTTTCTTATGATGTTGTTCTATATATCTTGTTGCAAAGTGCTAAGGTTTAATGTTCCCATTACGGGTATTTCCATAGTGTTTTCCTGGAATTCCGGCTAATAAATATGAACCTAAATAATAGAAGCCTTCACTAGAAATATTAACAGCAAGAAATAAGAGAGCTACCTGAAAGACTCTTAATATCAACAAGACGGCATTGTCTACACTACAGCATAACCGCTTCAAATTCTCAAGACCTTGATATTTATAACTGCTCGCGCAGGAACTCAATTGAGGGGCTGGCTGCACATTACTCTATCGAGGTTGCAGAGCTAAAAATACGTTACAAGACAAATGATCATATAATCCGAAGAATTTCTATGCACATGTAACGGAGTATATCACAAAAATTATGATTATATAAAATGGTTATTTATGAATGGAATCAATTATGACAACTTTATGTATCGAGCCGTCCTGGGTTCGATCCCAACGGCCGATCATCCTGACTGAGGTTTTTCCAGGTTTTACCTCAGTCACACCAGGCAAATGCCGGGATGATATCTTGAACATAGGCCCTGTCTGACAATTTCCGAATCCTTTCCCCTCCCCTATCCCGACCTAAGTCTTAGATGCCAAAAGGCCATAAATAAAATTCAAATAACAAAATTATGTTACTGATTTTCAAGGGGCTGCTGGAGGAAGAATTACAACCCCAAGGAAAATTTCTTGCTACTAGTCTGGAAGCATTGAAGATGCAGTTACGCACTCCTTTTGCCATTTCCATGAATTCTTGATCCCTCTATAATAAAGAAGGAACAAGGCTTTTCACAGAGGACGTAACCATAAGCATAAGACAGTTGAGAGCGCGGAAAATACAGTGGAACGCAAGAAACACCGAATCTAGTGCGTTTTGAAAACAAGAATGTTTGCGTATTTACCCAAACATCAGGTGCTGGAAATGGTTTGTGTCAGGTCTCTGCGACGTTGAACCTGTAGAATTATACTCTGAAATATTTTCTGCAATTCCACATGGTCGACACCCCGAACATGACTTTCAATCCCCTGTTTGTGTGCATTCACAATCACCCGTGGATTAGTTTCATAAGCTCTACACGCAAAAATTACACAGATTTAAGACTGGTGACCGCGGAGGACAATATCCCCTTGCTCATATACATTGTCTGTGATGCACGTGGGGCAGGGACACCCTTGATGCATTACACCCTCCTGATGACAGAAACAATCCTAGCAGCACAGGATATCGGCCCAATATTGGGCAACCTTGATCGATATTAAGCGATATTGGCCTAGTACGTATTGGGCCATATCGGCTCCATATTCTCTGCTGTTAGCGAATGTTTGCGCTCGTGATCCAGCACATTGTAACGGTTAAGTATGTACTTCCTCTGTTCCTACGTACAAAGGGGCACCGAGAGTTGGTTCAGTTGAGTTCAGTTTTTCGTGGGTCACCCAGTATTATTCCAAAATAGATTTCAGCAGTTGAAAGGGCCGTGTTACGCACCAGTCCTACTGAAACCAATGCACTTACATGTGCACAGCTAAAGCTTAGCACTAAAATGGACATTTCAAACATAAGTGAACTAGCATTATGAGAACCAGCCGCAAGTATCATGAGAAGGACAAGGACTTAACGGTGTAGATCGCCTCCGCGATCTTGGTATGACCTTTTCATTGATTTACATGGGAATTGTTTTACTGGTTTTATGTCTCTCAGGAAAGTAATTTTTAACTTCTGTTTTAGTCTAGTATTTCGTCATGTCTTCTTTGACTCACGCTGTTGTACAGGAATGCAATATTTTACACACGAACAGTATAATTTCCCGTTAACGCATTGTGATTTATATGGTAAACTATTAATAATACGTTATACTCATATATGAAAGCGGAACTTGACTATTCTACTTCTGAGAGACATAAGACGAGTAACTCCCAGTTTTACAATTGACCCCTAAGACTCTTGCAAATTATGGCTTGGCCTCAACGTAGCGCTGGCTAGAAGCTTAGCGTCGATTGTAAAACTGGGGGGTAAAACGATTCCCACGTAAATCAATGGAAAGGTCATACTAAGATGGCGGGGGTGATCTACACCGTTAAAGAACACCATTTCCAACATCTACTGTAAACTTATTAAAGGTTTGTTCTGTTTGTATGTTCCATTTTTTTTTTCAAGGAAAATCTTTTAAGGTTATCAAAACAAGGGTTGCCTCTCCTTTTTTAAACACCCTGTATATTTCATTATAATGCATATCTTTCGAATTGACCCTGTCAATCGCGAGGAACTTCCAGCGTTCCTGATCTTCATCTGCATAATTGAAAAACAGCCGATCACACAGCTTTCTTTTTACGATCAAAACCATCTTGTACCATTCCAGGGCTGAAAAAGAGCAGGAGGGAAACAGCCAGCCAGTGTAGCAGGTGCATGCACTTATGGTTTCAGCTGTAGACGAGATTAAAAGAAATAATGTGTCGCACCTGAATAGAAGAGTTTTATTCCTCTACTCCAATTTCAACAATTCAGAGATTTCATGCTTTAGTTCCAGCTAGAACGACACAGGAGTTTGCAGAAGAGGAGTCTCATACCATGAAGCAGGGGTGGAATGTGTTAAAATCTAAATTATCGTGTTGACACGTTCTGTAGTAAGCTAGAATCTTGTACAGTACTTTGATTAAATAATAATAATAAAAATGAAATTTCGAAATTGAGAATCAAAATCCCGATACGAGTTAAAAAATACTTTAATAAACTTTATTTTGTATGGAATATTTTAGTAACATATGATTTCGGCTTGTTTCGATTATACTAGTGCAATGTTTTTAAATTCCACAAATAGTCATGACCCAGGCGGGATTCGAGCCAACAACCTCGTAAACAGTGACCCTGCATCATAGTACACACGACCATAGAGGTCGATTCGATACAAGTTCGATATCCGGTTTCTAAATATTATTTCTTTGGGAATTTCTTCTTGCAACACTAGAACAGTGCTTCCCAATTTATGGTCCGCGTAACCCTAACAGTCCGCGATCTAAATGTATTTAAAAATTATATTTACTAATATTTTTCTCATAACAAGCTATTAAGAGTATATATTATTTGCTCGTATTTTCACTGTTGTATTTATCTATAATAATTATTGTATGAGAATGTTTATTTCAATTTCACCACGTGTGGAGAGGAACATCTGTAACAGCGAGCTCCTTGATAAATTATTATCATTATTGCTTTTATTAAAAAAAATCGTTATACAACTTGTATCAAGGATAATTTGCAAATTATTGTGTGGATACGGTAATTACAAACGATTTCCACCCCTGTTATGGAGTAAACTGGATGTTTTCCCTGCTTGATTTTCAATGGCAGCGGGAGAGTCTCTCTTTCTCCGACCCTCCCCATCTGTTTTTTGCTTGCCCTGCTCAATTTCTCGCATCTCCCTGGTCACGTTTCTGACAAGTAGGGGAAGATGGGAAAAGCAAATAAGCGTGCCAAGTGGGGAATCACATCATAACACAACATTCAGTATTGCCAGTTGGGTCAACAAATAGTGAGTTGAAGCAATTTTTGCTACTCATTATTATTATTATTATTATTATTACGCACGAGCAATTTTGACCTGACTCTAAAGTGAATAAAGATTACTTTAACAACGTATTGCAAGCTTATCGAATCAAGCCAAAAAGATTTTTAAAAAGGTTGAATCAGTCCGTCTAGTGTACAAGAATCACGGTTGAAATGGCCATAACAGGACAAGAAAGAGAAACATGACGCTCTTCTTAAAAAAGAAGAAAAGAGTTGACCTATGTTGGAATCGAGCGGAGGCCCCACAGCACACTAATCCGATACTGTAGTCACCAGGCTACGGAATCACACAATCTAAGTGGCTTTCCAAGCGAACTTCCATAACTGTTCGTTCCTACAAGCTTGAATTAGGTTAGTTCTAACAACCAAGCCACTTGCGTTGTTCCAACAAATTTCTTTCATGTTTGTTTATTACGTTCAACACAATATCAAGTTTGCTAATCTCAAAGCAAGTCACTGACAACCTTGTTTCAAGTTGGCATGCTATCTGGGTACCTACTTGCAGCGCCCTATATTATTCAGCTTAGGTGAATTTGAAAGCTTTGCCAAACTGAGAACCGGCTGTTTGGTACTTTATTGTTAACATTAAACGTGCAGTTATCTTTTGATCATTTATATAATTTAAACCTCTATCATGCTTTTGTTGTGTGGAAGTTCGAGACTTGAGTTCGTTGATTGGTAGGAAGAACTGACAACGTCATTTCGAGTGGCCGCAGATAGTTATATATACTAGGTTTTAACCAGATTTCTTTGGTGAAGTTTGAGAGATTCCGCAATTTTCGTTTGTGCATGTGTTTTACGTATAGAGCTGAAACGGGTCAGCAGGCCTATGCTTGGTACCCGGCCAGACCTGGTAACAGGAGGGAAAAGCAGAGTTTTCAGTTAGTTCCTTGCGTTTGAACAGTGCTTTTTTCAGGGGTGACCGGGGCTGGAGACGTTTCGCTCAGAGTACGATAAATTGGACGCCGAAAATTTCCAGTTCATTATAGTTCCCAGATAGGGTCAAGTTTCGGACCGGGTCATATAAATGTTCGGGTCAGCGAAAATGACCCGATTTCAGCTCTGTTTCCACGATGAACATTCGTTGCGTCTGACAATGCCGATTTTGAACATAGTGTTGTCGTTAACAAATGCAGAGACTAAGAAATTGGTAATAGTTATGCGTATCTTGCGTTAAAAGTGATAGCAAGTAGGGTAAAGAAAGGTTATTTGGTGATCATTCTTACGAGACTGTCACCGAATAGTCCGTTCCCTTTCGAAACTACCACGAGGTCTGTGTATTAGGACTTTAACCTTCATGACTTTCCATCTATTTTCAATCCACTATTCATGCAATGTCCTACTCTCTGTAACATAAGTCAATGGTCAGAAATCTAAGAGAAACGTGCTGTTATTTACGGTTACTTTAATATTAAGTAGAATCCATGGAAAATGCTTTAGTGTTTATTTTTTTGTATCTGTGGACAAGAATCTGTAATATTTTTTCAAGGAGAGAAAAGTTTCAAGCTCCCTTCAGTGTTTTAGCACAAACTTTATTATGTTTCAGTCATTTTTAAACCTGTGAGGCTTATCTAAAACTGTGAAAAACGGATGTATTTTCTCCAGGACTTTCGGAAATGAACGTCACTTCTTCAGACAAGCATGCATGATGATGCCTAGATGTGTACGAAATGTAGATTTTCGTATTCACCAGATGTCAAAAGCAAGACGGGTGCAAACTGGATTCAGTGCAACTTTTTCATGCAACCATTTCATGAAAATTGTCATGGACAGGACATTGACGAGGACATAAGCCTGTTCATGTGTGACGACTGTTGTAAAAAATCGTCTAATGAATCAGAGTGACACATTCATTTTAGGTACATTTGGTTAGGGAAAGTTCTGGTTAATAATTCATAATGTCACCAAATAACCCACCCGCTATCACGAAATAACCTACCACTATCACGAAATAACCTACCACTATCACGAAATAACCTTTCCCTTTTGTGTTTATTTTCATTATTTTTTCCATTACGGTGTGCTTATTGTGTCTTAGTAAACTAATGGAAAACATTGCCTAGAAGGATGATTCCAAAATATATGTATAGTTTAACAAAATAAAGTTCTGTTATTTCTGGTATAACAACATCATCAAATTACCTTGACCTTACTTTAACTAGTTTCAGCATTTCGTGCATATATAGAACCTCATAGCAAGGACATTTTGTTTTATTTAGCCTACTGTTTCGGACAAGAACGGGGATATTAGCTAATAAAAATAAACAAATAAATAAAAGGAAGTATACAATAAAGTCGAAACAGCGGAATTCCGCTCAAATTGAGCTGAATATTTCATCTTACGACAGCGGAAAGAGGAACCGTTCTCTTACAGCACATTTGCGTCGGAAAAAAATATGAAAATTTCTGCTCGAAAAAGTGTGGGATCTATGGTATGAAAATGTATTTTTTTAAAGATGAATTTCCATGTATCCAGACGAAATGTTTATATTTTGTAAATGGAAACAACGCCATAAAATGTTGAAAATGTAAAATTAAGCAAAAAGGAACATTTATTCATACATTGTAAGAAAACAGTAATAGTTTTATGAATAAAAACATTAAAAATTAGTTTGGCCTTCGCGTGAATTGGACCTGCTACCTTCCGGCCAGTCACGCTTTATTGCCTATGCCAGACGGGCAACTGCGAGAGGACGCCTTCAAAAAAATCTCTTTCGTTTCGTCCGGTACTTTGAGATCAACGTTCAGAGATTTTTTGTATATATCTTACTCCTGATTGGCGCAAAACAAAATTGACTAGTTCCCTTTGATGCATTTTGTGAACTACTCTAGAAAGATGAGAAATTGCCCTCCCCAGTTTGAAGCAGAAATTTCATACGTAAAGCATCGGAATCCCACTTAAGAAGATCACATTTTCTGTCCAAAGCGAGAGTTTTTTTTCTGTTGAAACCTCTCTTTTTCATTGTAATTCATTAATTTTTTATGAAATCACTTTCGCATCGAAAAAAAAAAGAGTTAAAATTTTCCCCTTTTCTTATTTAGTGTGTATCAGTTATTCTTAGATTCAGTGATATTGATGTTTGATACGAAATTTGCAATTCTCACAGACCTATTTGCTATTGAAACTAATTTAACTCCACCTATATTTATGGAAAAGTACAACCATATCCACTGAAAATGACCTATATGTACCCATTCTAAGTGCGGAAAATTGGCCACTCAGGTGATTCAAGAGCTTATATTTGTTATAAATTTAGAGCAAACGTTTCTTACGTTGTGCTTGGCACAAGTATTAGCTAGGTGCTCACAGATTGTACAACCTTCAGAATTTCAACAAAAAAAATCCTTAAGCCGTTTTCTCTTAATCTCAGTGTACCATAATATAATGTTGCAATTGTATTTTACTTTGATACTTGTACAGTACACTTAACGAAAAAATAAACCTACAATTTCACACACAAAAACTATACAACCACTCTGTCCAACAACTTTCAACTCAGAAATTACTAAGGCTAGAAAGATGGTTCAGGTGTCGATGGGAAAGTCTCGGCGAGGCGAGTTCAAACCTGTATAGATCATACACATTGCACGGGGAGTTGCGGAGATAGGGGAGAATTTATACTTAGGAACTACTAGGGCTAGAAAAGAGCTGTCGTTAAAAAGGTTTTGATGGGTTTCATCCAGATCGCAGGGACGGGTCTAGAGTTCCGGGAGGCAACTTTCAAGTCAGGAACTACTCAGTGTGTTCGAGGCGTCATTGGTAAGGTCTTGACAAGACTAGTTTAAAGCAGTGTTGATAATGTAGATAAAAGGGGGGGACTCGATAAAATGGGTCGTGGGGTTTTAGCTCAGGAACTGCTAGGTATAGGAAGGTGATTGAGGTGTCGTTGGAAATGTCTAGCCACATTTTTTCCAAGGAATACTGGGTAATACAAATAGGATGCTCGCTACTGAAGTCTGGCGGTAGCATATATGCCCAGTCTCTGGACTCCGGCTGACGTGGTCTCTTCTCAAGAGAACCTTTTATCTATTGTAGCAATTTGTTGTTCCTTAATTGTATGTAATTAATGGTATTAGAAATAGTTGAAAAAAAAAAACACATGTTGTAGCATGAATTAAATTTTATATCTGAAAAAAAAAATACCATGAATGATGTTTAGTGTAACGAAATGTCTTTGGAACTCAGCATTTCTGACCTAAATTCATTTTCTAGCAAAGATGAATACGAAAGCAGTTATTTTCCATTGGAGCACGCGAGCGAAAGCGTCTGATAATTTCATTGCGGTCAACCAAGTGTGAGGACCTTTTTTTTTCTGCTCTATACAAACGACCTTCGCAAGGCAACGAATTCATGAAAATGCCATTGTGGGGGGTACTCAAGCGTTGAACGTTGCTTCCGTAGACTCTATGGTATTTATGATATGTATTACTATGTCAGTTTTATATGACATTAATAAATTGCCAAGCATTGTCCGCCATTTCACTCAACAGGGAAACAAAATGAAGACGTGGCGCTAAAGCCGGAGTTAAATCGTGCACTTTCTCATTGTAATTACATTTCATTTTCAAATCCGTTGATTGATGGAATTAGCGATTTTGTGAGCTTCTAAAAATAGAACGTACAGTCTGTATCAGAGTGGGTGCTGAAGAGCTGAAACGGGTCACAGGGTCACTTGGGTCAAGTGTTGGACCGGGTCACCTATGGTCAGACCCGGTCACCAGGTCAGCTAAAATGAACTGGTTTCAGCTCTGGCACTGAACCATTCCATGCATTGTATCCTGTCTGGTTTCGAACCCTGGACAACACGCACACACACAAACCGATCTGGCTAACCATTCTAAGAACCGGGGTCTCATTTTCTTTCCATTACACAGTAACCTAAAAAAAAAAAAAAAAAAAAAAAAAGTTTTATAAAAAATAAATTTGTGTAATTATAAGACGTGTAATTTTAAAAGTTATCTTGAGTTATAAACTTTCCCCCACAATACCCCACGGTGATTTATAAACCAAAGTACACTTTGAAGTACTGTTAAACGGGTACAGAAGAACAGTTTTGCAGAAGTTTGCAGATTTAGGCTTAGGCAGCATATTAATGAATGTATGTGCCTCTGTTAAAGAATAACCTTCAAGCTTATATCCTGTTTTATATTTTTATGCGCTCATTGAACGACTTTAAATAGTCTGCATGAATTCGTAAAAAGGATATAATAAGGTACCGTAGTTATTGTCTTTAACCCATCAATTTACCGTGAAAATGATTCCCCACAAACTGTGTATTAGTTTCTTTCCTAACGTAAATATTAATTGCAAATATGAATATTTTACAGAAATTTATTATTATTATTATCTGTTGGACATTTCACTATCACGATCCCAGAACAGTTAAGGAAATGAACTGTTCAAATATTTCATTTTTAAATGGGTCCCATGATTAACTTTATAGGGCCTTAGGGCCCATTACGAACTCTGGGATCCAATGTGGTCCCGGACCACTTTTACTCATAAACATTTTCTTTTGTCTCAAAAGGATAGAATAGAATACAGTTCGAAAAAGAACAATGCAAATATCACATGTTTTACATTCGGCCTCTGTTAATATTAGTTGGGGCCTGGGGTCCAACAAAGGCGCCGGACAACTCTGTCCTAATAAACATTTTACCTCGCCTCAACCCATTTCCAAAAAGAGCAATTCAAACATTTAACTCCATGTCAAAATAATGGCTCTAGAGGCCCGACGGGCCCCACCCGGACATGTCACATACTCATGAAGCCCTTCCGCTCATTAAGGATTAGATGTCCCTTATATCTTCCGTGTCCCAACAAATAATGATTTACTCGAAACAACAATAGTAACAGTAGTTAAATGCTTATCTAATATATTTACTTTTCAACTAATCAACTGTTTTAAGTGTGAGGTCAGATCCGCTTTCTTTCCTAAGCAAGCAATGTCTTCTAAGTCCAAATAAACAGTATTTAGATTAACTTGTAAGGGCTAATTTACATGAAAGCTTGCGTTGCTTGCGATTTGGATGAACAGCCAATTGAAACAGGTGTCACCCTTGCCTTACAATAAAACACGTGTTTCAATTGGCTACTCATCTAAATCGCATGGAGGTCGATGAGGTAAACATTGAAAAGGATTGACACAGTATATATAAACAATTTCGGGTCGTTTCATCGACCTCCATTAATACGATACTGGACTGACTGCAGCCATTGAAAATTTCATGCATATGTGAAGCTAGGGAGCAGAGAGAAAACTTAATCTCGTTTGTCCACTTCTAGTCTAAACCAATATGGACAAAATTTTCGATTCTAACTCAGTTTTTTACGCTTGATATCGCTGTGTGGCCCGTTTTTTTAATTTATGTCTTAATTCTTGTAAAAAAACGTATATATTATTTGCAGCATTTTCTATTGTATGCAGAGTACGATATACTCTTACATAAATAACTCAGAAATTAAGACTTAAATAAAAAAACGGGCCACACAGCGATATCAAGCGTAAAAAACTGAGTTAGAACTGAAGATTTGGTCCACATCGGATTATAGAGTGGAAGTGGACAAACGAATTTAAATATTTGTTCTGGTGTCTATCTTTCAACACTACGTAGTCACTCCAGTATAGTTTGAGTAGAGCTCGACGGGTCTTTTACATGTATTTATGTGTTAAAATGTACTATCTCATTGTGCTAACAAATATACTAAGTTGTGCAGTAAGTAATGATACATAAAGTAAAGGCACCAGTTCTCGTCACTGCTCCAGTGGTCGTCATGTTTTTACTAAATATGTAAAAGTAAGAAAACCTTTCGTTTGGTGACAAAAACAGACCAAGTTAGCAGTCATAATCTGGTACGTAAGCGGCACCATGAATATGCTTATTGCGTCATTCATTTCGTTTAGTGGAAATGTTTTGTGTTTGGGCGACAAGTTCGTGTTTCCTGCTATTTCCATGGTTTTGTTACTAAAAAGTGTTAAGCACGTGGACATTAAAAATAAACATTGAAGTTTTACGTATAAGTACCTGATGTTTACATGTGCATAAAATGCCTCTTTAATGATCAAATTAATTATCAGATCATAAGTTTGCGTGCATTGACTGCCATTTTCTCTGCTTTGGGAGGTGACGCCTACTGGTGCAAGTCAACTATACGTTGCACCAATGATCGTCACGGGTGACGATTACAGGTGAAAAATTGCTATTTAAAATTTTTACTCCAGAAAGTAATAAATTTAATTTAATATGATGTTAAATTTATATATATAAAAAAATCATGGCGATAGCCTCACTCTTTCGAGTAGTCGTCAGTAAAATTCTAAATTTAAATTCCTACATATTCCACCGGAAGTCAACTCAGGGTTTTTCTAGAAGAATTCTTGAGGACCTTATTGCAAGTCCTCTTTGCCTCTTTCCTTTCAAGCACGCTTTATTTTTCCAGGTTAAGATTGAGGATATCTTGACATATTTTCCAAACGAAGTTTGTAGTACATTGGGTGACGACTACTGGTGCATTGGTATGACGTCTATAGGGGAACAGCAAAATTAGGGTTGTAAAGAAACGTAATTCTATCACTATAATGAAAATTACCGAATAGATTTATGCTATTACATTATCGCACGAGACCTGAAGTTGCTAATGAAGTGAAAAAAGTAGGTTCGTTTCTTTACACGTAGGTCTATAGACAGCACTTTCTGCGGAACCCACCATGAGGAGAACTGGTGCCTTTACCTTATATCTTTTCTTTGTCTCGTTTTTTGTTTTCAAAGTTCGGAAGAGCAAAGAAACGATTGATGATTTCGCTGTAACGAGACAGTCCTCATCAATATGTGCACGCACAGAAATTTGGCTAATGTAGACTCACCAAGTTTACCACGGATAAAAAATTTCTGAGGCAAATAATTGCTTGTTGTTCTCAGAGAACTATCACTAAGTAATTAAAGTGAGAATAAACGTAGTAAGGCGAAAGAAGTATTTAAGAAGAAGGTGAAAACTTTCTTTTTACTAGCCAATAAGGAAAAAGTTGAGAGAGAAAATTGATTAACTGTTTTGTATTAGTATTATAAATTAGAGGGAAAACAATTGAATTCAGTAAGAGTTTTGGATTACAAGTAAGTTCTTAATACAGCAA
>JAGDQP010056630.1:0-11249 GCA_022664845.1 Lepisma saccharinum
TCTTTTATCTTTGTACTATAGGGAGATCATTTCTGAAGTATTGCTGTGAGATTACTTTTGAAACACCTTGTATATGGGTAGCACGTGATTAGTTTGTCATATGAATGGGTGAATTATGATCGCTTTGTATCCAAATATTTGAACTCTATCTATTCTGTTTTGTAATCAATGGACTACCATGTTTAGGATTTCATGCATTTTTTTTTTTCTGACTAATGAAACAGTTTACAGTTCTGACAACATTTAGTAGAACATAAGTGTGTAATAAAATGTTTCTTACACAGCTATAATGTTATGTCATAAATTATAATCTTAAAGATCTTTTAGATTTACGACTTAGATCCCAGAAATAATCTTTTCCCAAGAAAATATTGACTTGTCCTTTTATTATAAACATCTTTGGATTAACTGAATGGTGAAAGCATAGTAAATGCGATGACATTTAAGAATAGCATCGTAAGGATATGAATAATGTTAGGTTACAAGATATTAGTAAGTTTGTATGTTTGGTTCTATTATTATCATCAGAGCTGTTGTGAGGTATTTCAGCGCCCGAGGAATATTTATAAAATGCCATCCCCTTCCCCGTTTTTATTGGAATTTTATTTACTTTAATTTTAATATATTATACAGGAATTGAAAAAAAAAATAGCCGTAATAATGCGCATGCCACTTATCACTTTTTTTTATAAATTTTGAGAAAAAAATATAAAAACACCAATTTCCTGTGATTGGCATTAAAGAAACGAACGGTTTTTTTTTTCCAACCTATCACATTTTTAGTTTTCGACGCCCCCGATTTGGGGCCCGAGGAAGGTGCCTTACTCGCATCACCCTCACTACGGCACTGATTATTATTATTATTATTATTGTCACAAGTAGTTGGTTATTATCATTGACTGTTTATTTGATTGAATACTGAAGGTGTGCTTTTTGAAACTGTTGTTTTGCAGGATAATGTTAGGAAGGCATATTGAATGACTGACGCCTTTTTTAATAACATTTTCGTATCATTTAATTTTTAGTTCTTAGTTTTGCATTGAAACAAAGAGATAGTTTCAGTTGATTGTAATACTATATGATGGGTTACGTGGAGCAGTGAATGTGTGGACTGATTCTAGGTGGTCACCACAGGCGCACAGGTGCTAGTCCAGCAGCCCACGCAGATTGCCTACCAGATGGTGCAAACGCCGCAGGGACTGATGGCTCAGCCTATTCAGATCCAGGGTCCTCCGAATGTGACCGTCCCGTCAGGACCTCCAAGTGTTCCCCCGTCACCTGGCATCATCCACGGTAGTACTCCTCTATCTCAGATTGGGGCCAACCCCTGCCCGCCCCCCCAGGACAACTCCTTGCTACAGAGTGAGTGTCGGGGTTGTTGCGGTTCAGTTCTGTTGGTTCCCTGAGTTGTCATTTCTCCATAATATGATTATTTTTTTTTCTATCATGCTTTAGAATACAAATTTAAAAAATAAAAATGTAATTTGGTTTTAGGTAGCTGTGAAGTTGACAGGCTATGGACAGGCCTTGTGCTCATTTACGTACGCGTGTGTGTATAAAGATACATATTTACTCTTCATAACCCTTAGTTTTTCACAGTATGGAACAACCTGTTTATTTGTAACCCTTTTTTCCACATTTTTTTTTCTTTTCTTTTCCATTAAACACACTTTACGTCTCACTTGTTTACTTGCTACAAGTTTCAATGGATACTTGATTTGATCGAGTATTTACGAAATAAACTGTGAATGCCGAAGGACGTTAACATTAATAAGTTAAAATTTCGCGATAAATAAAAAACGAGACATTGAAATAATAAGTTTTTGGAAGTTGATTCGTATCAATTGGATGGATATTAAGAGCAAAAATGCGACGTAATCCGGTTGAAACTATACGAGGTGAAATATTCCACATGACGTTTAATGTCGCATAACATTAACCGTTTGTAACACTGCATCCTGTGCTTCACATACGGTGTTTATCATCATTAGGGAATACCAAATATTGAATAAAGCGAGGTGCCCTTTTGGAAAAAAAAAAACATCTTTCTACCAGGTTGGCAACATTGACAGCCAGCTTACTTCGCATTTTAGCTCTTAATATCCACCGTATTAATACGAATCAACGCCCTTAAAACTTATTTTACTTCAATGCCTCCGTTCTGATTTATCGTAAAATATTTGCAGTATAAAGATATACATTTACTTAGCTTTAAGCAACAAAGTACACGTTTCGTACGAAATATTAGAACTGTACTCTCTAAAGTGCAAGTAATTTCGCTAAATTTACTGAAATATTCACAAGCAGTGTACCGTCAGAGGGTCATTTACAGTATATCTGGACGTATAAACGGCTACAATAAATGGAAGTCGGAAGTTCAACACGTTGAAAAGAAAATGCCGTTCTTTGTAGCGCCAGTGGTATATCCATACTTTTGTTAGTTGTGCGTGTATAAGATTTTACTTTCTTTCCCAAATAGTGACGAGGATAAACAAATTTTCATTGTTGAAATATACATACAATATAAAAGTGTTCATTGATTTTTAATTATTGTTTCAACAACAACAATATAAATATCACAAGAAACATGGCGAAAAATTAGTTGTTAGGTTTCCTTCTTCTTCTTCTTTTTTTTGTTTCTCTTCTACTACTTCTATTTTCTCTTTTTCTTCGTGTTTATACTGTGTAGAAGTTTGCAGTGTCCAGACGAAACGTTAGTGGATTAATTTAAACTATTGCAGTGAAGCTCTTTCAACTCGGCCGATATTTTTATTAATTTTCGGAATAATTTCGTTCCATCTCACGACTCACATAGCAAAATCAGCTTGAATCAAGCTTGTTTTGGCCTTGAAGCGTCAAGCGAACAAGCTGGAAACAAGCTTGTCGTGTCAAGCAAAAAGTTTGAATCAAGTTTGAATCATGCTTGATTTTTCAATGGCACGAAGTTTCTTGTTTAGGCAAGGAATAATCGATCAAACTTGAAATTGGTTTGTTAAGTTCAAACATATTTTATCTAGCAAAAATCAAGGTTGTATCAAGCTTGAAATATACGTGTCGTATCACATCAAGCCTAATAAGGCAAAATCAACAGAATTTCAACCTTGAATCAAGAAACTGTGCTATGTGGCCGAATAACGTTTACAGATTAATGTCCTACACCTTTCTTTAACTACTACTTCCGTGGACAAATGACTATAGCTTTTACTTGTGTATATACCTCCTTTCTTCAGGACGAGAAGGACCATCACAATGTTGACATTGACGCTGACGTTTCGAGAGAACACATAATCATCTTCTTAACATAACTTAAAAGAATAAGAAGAAAGAAAAAAGATAGGATGGAAGAATATGTACACAAGTAACCCCGTTAATGTGTATATGTATTTGAAATCAATGTGGTCAGAATCATATAATAGAGAGGTAGCAGTTTTATCATTTGATGGTTTACTGTGTTAAGCAGATTATAAGATTTTTTATAACACTGGTTGGCAAAATAAAGGGTCACAAGAACTTTTTTGGAAAATGAGTACGAACTATATTGTTTTTTTGTGGGGGCACTGAGTTCAAAAATGACCATCATTTGTTGCCATCACCCACCATTTTGTAATAACCGCTTTGGATATTGGTAATAACTACAGGGTGAGTCAAAAGTCGCAGCTACAAACTGTCAATGAAATGAAATATCGTAGTACACAAATGTGAAATAATGGGAAAGGGATATATTTTGGAGTAGATGAATCAACGTGGCCGCCATCTTGAGACTAGCCATATTGGATGGAGGTCGTTTCTTTTCAAATGGTGAGTGGTTCGTGTGGCATTTCAAACAACACAAAAATGTTCCCAGAAAAAAAAAAAAAACATTCCAGGTATTAGATTTGACCTACCTGTTACGGTGTTGGGGTTATCTTCACTGAAAATTGTGCTATTCATGTGTTCATTTATCCAACAGTGTCTTAACTCCGACACCGTAACAGGTAGGTCAAATCTAACACCTGGAATGACTATTTGACATGTCACACGACTATTTGAAGAAACTTGAGCTCTATTCAATATGAAGGATTTCAAAATGGCGGCCACGTTGATCACCTACCTCAAAAATTAGCCCTTTCCCACTATTCCACGTTTGTGTACTACAATACTTCATATTCTTGGCAGTTTGTGAACTACAAGGTTGTACTGCAATTTTGGCTCATTCTGTGTTTTATCTTCTTCCTACTGTGCATGCACGCAGTTTGTGACAAAATGCTACGTGATGCGACTTTTTGAATATCATTATCGACTTCAGCACACCGAAATACAGTCAGGACACCCGAAATTAAGAAACAAAGATTTTCATTGTTGATCAGTGTAATTTTTGTTTCAGTTAAGCGTCTAAGAAAAAGAAACTAAATTCTGTTTAAATTACCCTCTGTCTGTGCTAAGAGAGAAATTTTACATTAGGAAGGTAAAGGGAGTCGAGCGTGGGACTGACTACCCCACCTCACTTCGTACCGTAGGTCGAGAATATGTGGAGCGCTACCTTCACATCCCCCATGCGTCGTTCACGGCGCGTGCATATCGTACAGGGGATAGCTGTACCTTTTATGATAAAACAAAAAATTCTTTGACGATTCTTCAGTGGGTGAATCAGAGATGATCAACATTGTGATAATCCTTTTCGTCACTGGAAAAAGAGAATTTTTTATTTTTCGTTACTGGAAAAAGAATAATTCTTTTCATCATTGGAAAAAGAGGATAATTGTTTTCGTCCCTGGAAAAAAAGGAGAGTTCTTTACGTCACTAAAAAAAAAGAGGATAATTCTTCTCGTCACTGATCGTGATTTAACATTTTCTTTTTATACTGTCACTTCTATTGCTTGTCATATTCTGATGCTGTTTTTTCTTCTTCTTCTTTGACCTGTAAATTGGTTTCATGAAAATTTTCGTTTCTAGTTCACCTATAAGATGTTCTAACAATGGAGAGCAGTATTATGGAGAAATGACACTTTTTTAGTTTCATAAGTATTATAATGTTCTCGTTTTTATTATTAAATTTCAGTTTTACATTCAGGTATGTACAATTCAGTGAAATTATTTTGAAACTCAAATAACAACAGTTAAGGTTATTGTAAAGCAACGATTCCTAACGTTAGGTGGCAGCAGTACCTTTGTATGTCTCTAAATACAAAATTTCAATGCTACCTTTACAAATTCAAGCCTAGAGAGTTCTAACTTCCAGAGAAGAAAGGTCATAACTATTTCGAGAGTTCAATCCTTGCCGGTTTTTTTAGTTTCTGTTTTTGTTCATTGTTGAAATCGCTTGATTGTTGTAGTGAATATCCAAACAATGTAGCTGTTTCAACAATGAACAAAATAGATAATACCGCAGAACGGGGTGACATCTACGGGGTAACTTGATGCCACTGACGCTTCAACACATAAGAGTCCGTGTAGAGAGACAGAGCAGTGCTATTACTTGACGTATTGAAGTGTGATGTGTCCGTGGACTAGTAATGGTGCTGCCATCTAGCGTCAAAAAAATCTCAACGTTGCGAAGAAGCCGTATCTACACGGACTTTTGTGTTGAAGCGTCAGTGGCATCAAAATTACCCCGTATGTCACCAAGTAACCCCGTTCTACGGTAATTGTCACGGCTTGAACTCGTAAAATGGTTATGAACTTTCTTCCCTGAAAGTTTGAACTCTGTACGCTTGAATTTGTAGGAGCAGCATTGAAATTTTATGCAACGATAAAAATACATTATGGTAGTGCTGCCATCTGTTTTTTTGGTACCGTTGCTTTAAACTAACCTTAGGTCTGTTTCACAATTGCTCAGATGCATAATCAATACTGGTGAATTTCAAGGAACCTATTTCTTCCATTTTCTTTTTATGTGCATACGTTTACTAATTAGCTATACAGCATGAATTTATAATAGAAGAAAATGTGGTAGATACGGAATGATAATTCATATTGTTACTACATGTTTATAATTTCTGCGAGTATCGAAAATAGTATGTAGTGACGTGAAGATTAGAAATGTCAGTCACGTGTTGGCTAATTGATTTTGATGTATTCGCCAGAGACCAGTGAGAATAATTAACACAAAAAGAAAAAAAAAGTGAGATTCCGTGTACAATAATTAATATAGTAAAATATAGTTCGCAAACAACACCTAACAAAAGAAAGTAAACCAGGCACGTATGTATTTCCGGAGAACATTTTTTTCCGAGAATGTCCAGAGGCTTGAGGGATCCAGAGTGACTTTGGGTGTAAAACGTACATAAAATATATATAAATACGCTTAAACTTGCACTAATTTTGTATAGAAATCGAAATTGGGGAAGGAGGAGCACATCATTTCACTGGGTGAGTGAGGCTCTGAGAATATCAAGATGAAGTAGTAAATCGTGCAGAAGAGTTAATAAAATAGATTAGAGTGAAGTACTTTCCGCGCCAAAAATAACTATTTGCGAATGTATAATTCACCAAGTAGCAGAGTGCTTATCATAATAATCGTCAAGGTTCTTCACATTTCCTTTCCTTTTTACGAATGTGATTCTTCCCCATAACGGCAAGTACTACGTAAGATGAAATGGTGGTGCTTAAGCAGTTTGAAATAAATTCTGCTTGCGATTAGCTGAAGAATTGTGCTACTGATTAGCAGTAGAAAGGCGAACAGCCAGACTAAGACCAAGGTGGTCGTGACATGATTTGAATGAAAGATAAAGGTAAAGCTATCTATCCCCTGTGCGATACGAAGTGAGGGTGGGGTGGTCAGTCCCACGCTCGACCGCCTTTACGTTCCCAAGGTGCCCAGGAGTACCAAGGACACTCTGGTGCTCAATTTGATAGGAGGCTGAGTGGACCTCAGAGCGCCAGGCATGGGAACACTGTGAGAAAAGTCTCCAGTGTCCTGGCCGGGATTTGAACCCGGACCGCCCGATTCGTAGTCAGACGCGCTACCGCCTGAGCTACGGCGACTCCAGAATGAAAGATAGGATTAAATATTTGAACTTGGTTCTTAGCATCAGGTAGATGGAAAAGAACCACTGTGGATAAACCAACTAGCATCTGTAATGTAGGATAATAGCCGTTAATTTAGAAGTGAGTAAGTGGGGCCTAGTCTTTCTGTTCTGTTGCTGTTAATACTACTATCAAGTTTTTCAGGGGAAATATTACTATAGAACAATATAAGACATTAATTTGTATAAATAAAACTACATTGAAATGCGTTGATGACCTTCAAGTATCATTGTCTGAGGCCAGAAAACAACATTGGCTTCGGAAATAGTTCCACTTATTATAAGTAAAGAAAATATGTGTTACTGGTAGTTTATGAATGTGTGATATGCTCGAAACGAAGAATGTAAACTTTAAAAGCGTGGACAAGTTTAGAAAGAATAGAAATTATTTCTCTCAGGGCTGCTAAAATATGTGTTGCCAGGCGCGCAAAAACTTAAAAAAATACACGGAGGATTACTATACTGCTTTAACACATTGATTCTTTACGCTAGTCATGCAGTATTTCCAATCTACTAGCGTTAAATTTTCACGTATAATTTATTAGTGTTTCTTACAAAAATTATTAATCTACGGTATACTTGTGACTTTTGAGTCCGAAGTCTAAATTATTATTATCTTTTGAAAGAAAATAAAAATAAAAATTACAAGCTCGTATCTTCTCCTTTTATTGACATTTGTTTTTGTGACATAAGTTTCCGTCAGCAATATATACAGGGTGTGCATAAATTATCTTATGTATTTTTGTGAAAAATTAAATTAGAATTCAAACATCAACAGGTAAAACCTGTACATTTATTGAGTAATTACGGGTGTGGTTCTAACGTGACTCCAATCATTATCCGTGCACGTGTGAAATCGTTGTCTCTTGCTGCCGGCCATTCTGAATGAATCTCCAAGGGTTCTATCTTGGTTTTACCAGTCGAATGTCGTGATGATACCCGGACTAGTGTCCTGGGTTTTCCTTGTAGAGTATATTTTTACTATGGAGAAGTGCTCGCTAAGAAACGTTGTTCCTCAAACTTAGGCCAAAATTGCATATGCAACCCATAACATGTAAAACAAATAATTTAAAACGTATACAATAAATTATTAAAATCCAGTCGTTTTGATTTCGGGAAGCTGAATGCAGAAGTTCCTCCCAAATAATCCGGTACAATGCATTCACGTATTACATTCTGACATACACGTGGTACTCCAAATCATGTTTCATTATTTACGGAGTCCATTAACTCAGATTTCTTCAGGGTAGAGCGTTCAACTCTGTTTCTCGAAATCCTCCGTTCGATCCCAGCTCATGGCATGTGGGCTTTGTGGTGGACAAACACCGTGTGTGGGGTTTTCTCGGGGTTCCCCACAACTTTCCTTATTTCACCAATTCTCCTACCATCATCCATTCGCCCTGATCCAAAGTTGCGTAAAGGTCTTGAAATTTAAATTCAAATTTCTTCACTAATTTTCGTATTGTTGTCTTGTATATTGATCCCAGGAAAGAAAATACATTTTATTTCATTAGTTTCTTTTTTTCAAAACGTCAAATTAATATTGCTTTTCTGTACTCATTTGAAGGGTTTAGAAAAAAAATGTCACAAAAATAGGAGTTTTATGGATACCCTGTATAATAAGTACAGTTTTCCATAACATTAGTAGAGAGGTATGACTGCCCTTCTGTACGATCATTATCAAGGGTCTGGAACTAAAAGCATTTTCCTAAATACATATTCATTTAGTAATTAATATGGTGGTGTCGAATTGTTGGTAAACAGACTTATCCTCACCTTGCATATCTCCTGTGTGAATATTATTTTATTTTATTTTTGTTTGTTTTGTTTTATTGATCTACAACTCCGCTTACAGGCTCCCTGTCTCCAGCGCCAACTACTCCAGGCTCCGTCGAAGACGAAGACGAATACCTTAGTAAAAAAAAGCAGAAACGAGGGGTCCTGCCAAAACACGCAACGAGTATAATGAGGTCGTGGCTGTTTCAACATTTGGTGGTGAGTTTTCAGAGATAGGTCAACATGTATGTGTAGTGGTACATAACTAGAACTTCAGTATTTGGTACTGGTCTGCTTGTTAATCGTATTTATTTATTTCCAAATCTCGACGTACAGCCCAATTGTGGCCATTTTATACTGAATATATAAACAACTATAACAACAGTGGAAAGGATTTTGAAAGGAATCGGCACTGGTCTTATTCAAGGGACCGTCCCAGCATTTTCCTGGTATGACAGATGGAAACCAGGGAAAACCTCAATCAGAATAGCCGGTACCAGGAATCGAACCGGGTTTTCCCAACTACAATGCGAGTCCTCTACTAAGTGCTTTACCTCGTAATAATAATAATATAAAATGTGGGAGGAGATTTTGAGATGTGCGTTTAGTTTGTGTAATAGTTGCAGGCGTTAGTATTCAGTCTTGACGTTTTAACTTGAAGAGTTCGATTTAGTTTCGCAATATGTATAGAATTTCTCTATATGTTTTAAGGTATCAACGTTATCATTATCTTGAGTTTTCTCCAATAGGTTAAATCATATTCGTGAACGCACACGCCTTTCTCCTTATTACTCCGTTTCCTTTCACATTGTATACCCTTATTCATAGTACTTCCCAGATGCTTGAAGCACCTTTCCAGTATACATTGCCAGGAAGGCTTTGATTCTTATTTCAAGTAAATTAATATTATACGAAGATACCCTTCAAAGGAACTAATCCTAATCGTTCCAATTTAATAGTTGCTAATTTGTACAAATTAAACAGAGCAATATGTTTGAAATTGTTTACAAAAGAAACGAAAATAATAATATTAATTATTTATCGATCATTTTATTTACAACAGGCGTTACAATTCAGACTATTATACCTGGAAAATTTGGTACTTCTTGTACAAGATACTTGACATTGATTTCGGATGCATATTTGGGTATCCATTAGATATTTCTCAATATTTTGAGAGTATATTTTATGAATATAATGTATATTGATTTGGAAGATATTTTCGGCACTGTTCCTAAAACATTTCCAGTGGACGTACTGTTGATTTTGAAAATATTACAACCACTACAAATTATGGCAACAAGGAATGATACACATTGATATGCACTTGCCCCCTACGACCAACACTTCAACGCGTCGTCTGTGGAAGGGGGGCCTTTTTTCATGGCTTGAGCGCAAAAATGAAACTTGTCCTTAACCTCCCGTTTACTCTGCATTTTCAACAGATTTTCTTCCACGATTCCCTTCCCAAACTTACAAGCAATACAGTTGTCAAGCTCCCCGCTATACTTCAAGCTTGATGCGTCGTCCGCTACGTGGCGACACTATCATTTTATTCTTTTATTCAAACTGCACGTGTCCGTAATTTCTTCTCCCGTCAAGAATAAGGACTTTTTTAAAGTCCGAAATATCGACGAAGTCTTAATTACTGTGCGTGTGTTTGTTCTCTCATGGAACAAATAAGCTGTAAGTAAATTCCTTCCGTTTTATTGTAAATTTACCTTAAATTGTCCTTCCGGCTTTCCTTTGTGTTATTAATAAACAAAATCACTTACTCACTGACTGCATCCAGGGAACAGACCCGATGATATATGAACCTTGAATTTGAAATAGGTTGAAGATCTCTGAATTTTTCATTCACTCCACTTTATTAAATTGACTTCCATATCGCAATCTACGATCGTTTTTGTGTTTCCCTTAATATTGAGGGGTTACAGTAGATTTTTTTTTCACATATTTTTTTTCTTCTGAAGATATTGTACACATTCAGATATGATAATCCCATCTCTACTATATCCGTTATATTAATTCTTCTATCTTGTACCAAGTCGTTTATTTTTATAATGTTTTTATACATGGGGCAACTACCGGAGGTCCTTGTGTTTATCTTCAGAAAATATCCTACCACTGCAGGTTTCGATTCATGCTTTTCATTTCATCTTGACTCAGCACTTCTCATTCAAGCACCTACAATGAAAATATTGAAACCTGAAAATTTACATGAAGCTTGGAGTCGTCAGCCATTTGAAATGGAGTCAAATCAAAATTTTAGACCACTTAAAAGTATGTCAGTGGTAGAACGAAGGGATGGTAAATTTATTCGTCTTAGACTGAACCATTTTTATTTTACATATGTGGGTCACTGAATGTTGGTTCAATATTAGTAGTGATCCCTATCCTAATTTCGATGTGATATAAGTAAAGTTGAAAATTTGCAGCTTCGATAAATGTTTAAAATTACATCTCATT
>JAGDQP010056631.1:0-11188 GCA_022664845.1 Lepisma saccharinum
AGAGGAGCTCCTTCGGTGCTGTTTCAACGTTCTGAACTCGGTGGACGGACACGTCTACGTCGGCAACGAACCACATGTGAAAAAAACAAAAACAAAACTCCAACAAATAACAAACGAACTGTTAAAATGTCATATACATCAATTAAATCAACAAAACAATATTAAACTACAAACTACTTCATTACGCGGATTAACGTAGCATAAGAATTATAACACCCATCTCTATGACTAATACATGGACGCAAAATTAATTACGAAAAAAATCTTAAAATAAGAAACTCTACCAGGCTAAACACTTTCGTACTCACTCGTTTCCAGTCGTTAATCATTTTCGTAACTCAATTACATTTTAGCTTAAATTGTTGTTCCACTCCCGCATCTAAGCATTTAGGGATAATCTACACTCCATTCGTCTATCCTCGATCGATCTCCTCGCTGTTTACTAATTGTCAAACCAAATATTATTAAAGTTATTCACGTCGTTTTAAAATAAACCAAAGGACAAAAGGAGCCAAAGTAGGCTAGAAGTCCCTCCTGGGTAGTCCTGAGGGTCCTGGAATTTTACCTTATCGATCGATCGATCAAGTCCAAAATACTCACCTTATCATTAGTTTCGAACGCTTTTAGTAGAGCCAGTATAACCAGATTTTTTATGACTTAAACCTAGCCTAGTGTTTGTTAACTTACTACCGAGGACCCTGTGTAGCAAACACACAGGAAAGATCAGTAAGCATACGAGCACACTAGGATTGACGCATATCACAGTATCGGAGGGTGCGAGTTACTGTACAGAGACTGATTATTGATTCATCATTACTGACAGATAAGACTGTTCAGTTTGTTTCATCTTTGTGCACTAACTCTCACCACGTTTTCGTCTCGCGATGAAAGGGAAGAAACGACTGGACGTCATCCAAACCTAGCTCCTGTGATTCATGGACCGCCACCATACAATGATCCACCAACAGGCACCATTCCTAAACTGAAAAGCTACTTAGAGATACTCACAGTAACAATCACCGCCTAGCAAAAGGACACATCCCGTTAATAACTCTCGATGGACATTGGTAATCATGAAAAATTTATCATCCACAGCTACCAAGACTCTCATCCTTCCTGTTATCCAGCTTCGAACCTAAATACAACAACCCGAAACAACTTCTTCATCAATGCCTCAAATACATCTTTCGAGACAAAATCGCCAGAATCATTCCTACTCGAAACGGAACTATTATTCAAACTCCAGATTCTAACTTCGCTACCACTATCAGGAACAAATATAGACTTTTCTCCCATAACACATGTAATGCTGTGAAGACATTTGTGTGATAATTGTCAACATAAACATAGCCCGTCATTTGAGAAAAAAAAAAAATAAGAAAACAAACTTTACATAAATTATACTGCCTTATATGAGTGTAAGCAGTATATAAGAAAACTCATTCTATCCGAATAGTAAAAAAAAAACTCCACAATTTATACTGGTATATGAGCGTAAGTACTGTAAAAGAAAATTATAATATTTTTGTTATTATGTGCTTAATATTATTTCATTTTATCATATAAGTAGAGTGAGGTGTTTGGCCGAAAAAGATCAATCATAACAACGTACTAATTGCTATGCACAAAAACAGAATAAAACTTTTAAAATTCATCGAAGATAACTATTTTTAATAACGTAAGTAAATTAGATAAATATATACTTAATCGTGTTCCAAACCAAACAGTAGTACTAAAATACAGATATCAAGTCAGCTGATCGCAGTTTATTTAGTTGCATTACCAACAACATATATATATATATCAGTGGTTACTTCTCAATTCCAATTAATTATTGGTTCTGACGTCATGGCATAGAATATAAAGTTCATAGAATGTGCAATCTCATATCTAGACCATAGAGTATGTATTTAGTAGAAAGCGCAATGCAACAAAATCTTCCTATCAGTGCTGTAAACTATTGTTCAAATTTTAGTTGTTTTTTTATTCTTTCCTCTTTTTATTATTATGTATTGTATACATGCATAATGATTAAGCTTTCTATTATTGGCAACTCAACTTTTGCAGAAGGTAAATGAATAAATAAAATATGTACTGCAAGTTTACGAAAGTGAATTTTAAAAAAAGCAATTAAGTAAATCAGTTTGACCCTTTAGCACTTTCTTCAAAACCTGTACTTTTGTGATATTACGAAAAGAGTTACAGTGGTGGACTTTTTTCCATCGTTTACAGCACTCATTTTTCATCTAGAAACCGCTGTTAGAAATTATATTGCAGTTTGTTCTAGGTTCATTGCTATTTTTAGTGGACTATAGAGGTAGCGATCACAGTTGAGAGCTTCGGCTCTCCTCTCCCAACACGTCTGGTCAGCGTGGGAGCAGTAGACCACCTCCTCCCTCCGGGAGAGGCCTCATCCAGTAGTGGATTAATATATGGCTGTGTATTATTATATTATTATTATATATATATATCCAGTGTTCAATTGGCAACAAGGCTGCTCTGCATTTCCATGTCTTTTTTTTTATTCCAATACGTAACCAAGCCTTTTGCAAAACGTTGCCACCTTTTTATGTGTGTGTGAAATGCTTATATAGCTTATCTTTTATTACTTAGTATATAAATTATCATTAAAGTAGTAAAATCGTTCTTCATAATTCTGATGGTAATAAAGAATATTTCTTTTAACAACCATTCTTTATACGAGCTACGAAAGCACGCACGAGCATTATTCATTCCCAATTTTGAAATCTGTAACTTCCTTCAAACTCAGATATCAACGTCCGAATACCGTGCGTTTTCTTGACGTGTGAAGAAATTCGGATTTTATATTTTGTCCCGCCAGAGATACTTGGCCTCCAATATGCACAAAATTCCAATTTTTGAACACGGGTTCAAAAATCTACTTGAATATTCAATCCTTTTCCAGGTGAAAAAGCGTCCTGAAAACCGGATTTTGTTTTTCTATGTCGACAATTTTATTTCAAACCATATTAACTAGTTTGATAACGTTTTAGGCTTTTCATGCAGAGGACTAAAATTATCAAGCATATGTGATTGGATATAATGTTGTTGTTTTTGTCTGTTTGAATATTCTATGGTGAACCAGTGCGCAGTAATTTTGGTATGCACTGCACTACAGAAATGGCTACTATTAATAATTTGGTTGGTTTAAAAGTAATAGAATATCCGTTTTGAACTATCTTCTATGTAAAGGGTATAAATATTTAAAGGAGTACTTTTTGAAAGGAGTTAAGCAACCAAGATGGATAATTTCAGATATATTATGCCCTAAACCTTGATTAAATAAATTTTGAACTATTTTGGATAAACACTAAGTATGTGATATCTGTAGAGGTGCCCCACTAAGCAAATATCAGAGTCCCTGCGACAATTTGTCTGGCTACACTGCTGTAGTTCGAGTTCTCACTCATCATTAGCAGACTATCAAAGGTCTTCTATCTAATGATGCTTACATTTAAAGAAGACGATACAGAGTCGAACCGCCACGATCACCATCACCGTTGCCACTTCGTTGTGAAAGGTGATAACTATACAATGCTCATCACACCATCAACTGCCCAAATGAAAGCAAATGCGGATACTGTACTGGCCCAGATCAGCCAAAAGGTTGTTCTAACTTACGAAGACCACCAAGATGTAATACCTGTGGAGAACAACACCTAACATTCAGTTACAAATGTAAAGGCAGACTGATAGGAGACTCCATTCAAGCTGAATTCATAGTACCAATCCGACCAACAGAGTAACAACTCAATTCACCTCCACCTTCTTCGGCATCCCAACTCATTACCCTTGAACAGCTTCTTAGCTTTTTTACCATCACTCTTCATACCCGTTACAACGACCACATGTCCTCTCCTAAATCCTATACGCACCTCGAACAACCTTTCATCTTAATTTCCATGCTACCTATTCTAACCCTTAAGTTCATTTCCATACCAAGATTGTGGAAACTGCCGTCTAGCAACCACCATTCCAACCTATCATACTGGTATTCATTAATTCACTCTCATGACACATTCTCATTATAGCACAGTGTTCATCTTACTAACAGTGGTTCATCCGTTTCCCATTACGCCCAGAATCGCCCCTGGGCAGAATATTATCAATCATTTGTCTTATATGTCTCTAGTATTATGACGGGTACCTCAAATCATCATTCTCTTTCATTCTATTAGCACTTGGTTCAACCTACGTATATGATAAGGAGCTAAGCTCACAGTGGTGTCATTTCAGTTTTTTCTTGAGGGGGGCAAAACCATTTAGGAAAACCTCATAAGATATATCGTTCGGCCATGGATTTTGCCAGGATTTTCAGCTTGGGGGTGGTGGTGTAAAATCAAAATTGGGATGGTGTAAGTGGAGCATTTCACTTTTGACAGTAACAATATTAAAGTTTAGGGGTGTGCGTTTGATACTTTGGAGAAGGGAAATCCTCCTACAAGGGAGTATGGCAGAAATACTACGCCTGACGCATCTTACTTATTTCCAAGCGTAGTTTTTACTTTATACTCTGAATATATGTAATTCACATACATATACGTATTTTTCGCTGTTAATATGATGTAGTTAAAAAGAAAGTAACACTCATATCTGACAAAAATAAGAACAATTTAATTAACTTTTTGTAAAGTGTTATTTACAGCAGATGAGATGGTCTAATGTATCAAAATGTAACGTTGCTTTCATTTTAGCAATCATTAATAAGATCATCAATAGAAATCATAACCTCTTTTCGGTCCACAGCCAAATCACCAATGAGGAGAGTTGATCATTGGAAATTGATGACCGATGGTAGTTTTTCAGTCTTTTTAGAACAGAACAAAATCATTCGTTAGAGGCAGTGGTGGTCGGCAATATGACAAAAGTTACCAATGACAAGATACGAATAAATAGCCGATTAAAGCAGCCTTGTTTACTGTGAACATATCACATTGAGCTCAGTGTCTTAAGGTGGACGGACACCACTAAACAATTCGGATTCAAATCTGGCTATAGGCAGAAATCTTACATCCGCTGACGCTGAGGCAGGCTAGTAGAAGGAAGGGACTCAGTAAATAAGTTCTAATCGAAATAGGAAAAAAGCAGCTTAGGGTCTTGTTTTGGGTAACAAAATCTCAACAAAAACTCAGCCCACTAACTGACGACATTCTGCATGTTGTCACAAACAAAGCAAATATTGCGGTGGAAAAATTCTTATAATGATGTGATCCCACAACTTGAATAAACATAATATCTACACATCGAAATATACAAAAAAAAAGAAAGAAAAAACTATTTCTACATTGACGATTGACCCTACAAAACTGGGGAAAACAGAGCAAAGACAATAGCACTGGACTTCCTCTGAACTAAACGAAATTTTCGGCTCTAATGTAGATGGAAGACAAAACTTATAAACAAAAATAAAAAAAACACAGGCCTTCCTTAAGGCCACCACACTTTTTCAAACATACTAGAACATTTTAGACAAAAGAAATTCAACTTACATGACATGTAATGCCTTACATTGACTCACCAAGTGAAACGTTCTCAAATCTAAACAAAACTATAACTTAAAGTTGCCTTACAAATTAATATAAAGTTGGTAATTCTGACATCCACTACATATAGGCCCTGGGTGCCCTGAGATATGAATCAAAGACTGCCCACCAATATTGTCCCTCGTCCCCTTAGGAAGGGCCCTCATCCCCTATACCTTGACTTAGGGCATATCGCTCCAAGGTGATACAAGCGTAGCTCGTAGAAATAGCCAAATTATCATAAACGGCTTGACTATATTCGGATGAAGTGAAAAGTTTGATAGAGACTTTAATTGAGAGACCGTTACATCCAGGTATTTAGTTCTTGGTAGTTGATAATACTCATACCGGAATAAACTCCTGTTTTCCAGTAGACATATATGTAATCCACGTACTACCAATGCTTATGTTAAATGAGTGTGATAGGTTGTGGTAGCAGAGACAAAGGATAAACGGAATTCCAGTTGATAACAAATCATCGTAAAAGCTCGTAACTGAATTGCAATAAAGACGGGATAGGGATGTTTACTAATAGCGACGCAATAATATGCGCATGATGTGAGAGAGTAATGAGTAAGCTTGCAAGTAACCATGACAAATAATGAAAGAGACAACTAACGTCATTGTGTCCAACTGCTGAAGTTTCCTAAAGGTAACTTAGGATCAGTATGAACTCTCAGGTCCAACTGAATGACTAAGCTGATAATTGGTAACTCGCATAAAAAGAACAATTATCATAGGTTGTTAAATGATCGTTTGTTTAGATGAAGAATGCTCTCGTCATTAAACTACTGACCTATTTTCTGATTCTCTGACTAGAATATTTACTGTAATCGTTCTATAACTAGTGCTCTCTTTCATTGTGTCATCAATACTTAACTGTCACCTTTTTCCTGACTTGGTGCATTATTTTGTGTAGGGCAATTCGCGTAACTATCAGTTACAGACCTGTTTTCGTATTTCGTTTATTTAAGTTTTGGCATTACATACATGATTTAAAACGTGGATAAAATGTGTGCTACGTACGTTGAGATTCTTGCATATACAGAGTGAATGAACCTTTTGAAATTAAGTTTCTGAACTTTCTTACACGAATTATATGAAGATGATATTTTCACATAATTTGTCTATCTTGGTATATTACAATATATACATCCAGTCCAACCAATGTATATACATCCACAGAGAAATATATATATATAAAAAAAATAAGGTTAAAATTGATCCGAAGGGACCTACCGTTTAGGCAGTACGCTGCTAGTATTGACAAAAAATGACTACTTGCTATACTTAGCACAAAATTTACAATACCCCAAACAAAAAGGGCAGCGAAAACAAAGAAATAAACGAGAGTTCTCTACATAAGACTTAGATGACGCAAGTTATCCTGTCTTGTGTCAATTCTACAAATCAAACTCGACCATATCCCGACCCAAACGACTCAAGAATGTCTACGAAAGGTAACACAAAAAAGGCGTACTAACGTTCATATTATAATAATTCTCAAAAACACATTTCTGGTAAAGCAGACGGCTATGGTTTACGCTGCTGCTTGTACCCGGACTCAAACGTAATAAGTGCGTAGAAAATTAACAAGGCACCGAGACAAAGCCAAAGTAAAAAACAAATTAATTATGAAGAAAGCAACTGTTCTCAAGAAAACAGATGCGTACCAAGCAAAAACATCAGATGATCCAATCGAATATATTATTCGGGGAAATAATGAGCAGTAGCAAAACAGCAATAGCCTCTAGAAAATTAAATAGGCCGCTTAGAAATGTGTACTAAAACAGTGCACATTAAGGGATGTACATTAACCTTGGAATCACACATTTCAACTAGTATGTGCTGAAGCAGAACAATCATAACACAATTCTTCTAACCTCTTCTGAAAGATATAAAAACGAGTAGGCGGACCAAACTACTCATCTTCTACACACTTATGCCCAAAATGTTCATACATGAACAAACACCATGTACCCAAATTAATATATATGTGACCGAGTGGGAATTGCGCTCCTCTCTTATACGCAAGGTCACAAGCTCAATCCTCGTAGAGGTTCATGAAACGAAGGTTTGGAATCCATTTTACAAAAAATATGTAATTACAATCCTTAAAAATCGACAGACTTACTTTAGATTTTCCAACAACTCAGCAATAATAAGTGTAAATGTGAATACTTATACAATAACAAAAAAGTGTAATTAATAATAATAAACATCAAAATACAGTCACATTGGTGCTGCCGAACACAAGAGCCGTGCAGACACTAACCAACCAGAAGACACAGGGCTCTGAACCAAGAACCACTAACAAGAAATGAACTAAGAACAGGAGAGAGTAGAAACTTTTACAACAATTGGCTCAGTAAAAAGGGATGCAAAATTGGTACTTATACACGCTAAGCGAGTTCTATACCATAGGCCTATTTAAGAACTCAAACTGATACGAACTGTGATTGTACCGGGAGGGCCATGTTTCATGTCTTATGCAAGACTGTTTCAAAATGAACTAGCCGGTATTTAATTATAAAAATGAACTATTGACTCAATAATTTTAACAATTGCCATTAGTTACTTACAATGCACTGTTCCTATTGTATTAATAAATCAGTACAAAATCCCGTTTGGGGTAAAAGGAAGAGTGACGTAAGAATTCTACTCACAAAAGAAGTGATATCTATTTTGCGAGTGACTTTCTTTGTGTCACTATGGCGAAAGTATTGCCTTTGTAATAAAATTAAGAGACAGTATCCTTCCGCCATAGTGACACAAAGAAAGTCACTAGCAAAATAGATATCACTTCTTTTGTGAGTAGAATTCTTGCGTCACTCTTCATTTTACCCCAAATAGGGTTTCGTACTGATATCACTTATTTTGTAAGGCTGCCTATAAAAAAAGACTGTAACACGAGCCATCTATGCCGATGCTTCTCTCTGCTGCACACGCGCTATAACGTGTAGGAGACATGTGCACTGTAAATACAACGGAGAAACCACATCTGCGAGGTTGCTTCGGTGGCCTGGTGGTTAAGGCGTCGAGTTGGTAAACATAAAAGCACTGGTTCGAGTCCCGGCGAGGTTAACACTAGGCTTTCCTTTCAGAATATATTTTCATGTGTTTATATATTTAAAAAAATACAGTAATTTGAATTAAAAGCTTTTTTTAAAAAAATAAATAAATAAAATATTGTGTTCTTCAGGGTTTCAACTTGCGAACTTACACAATTTTCTTAACAAAAAAAAAAAAAACACTCGACCGGGATTTGAAAGATGTGAATTCTCAAACTAAAATATCAATACAATTCTTTCGAAAATATTATTCGGTGGACCAGATCGATATCGAACAATCTCATATGTAGGTTTCATTTGTTTTGTTTTTTTGTTACATAAAAATAAGAGAGACTTCTCCTGCTCACATATTTCAGTATTTCTAGTACTTGTGAAATCTTCAAGACCCTCATCACCAAAATCCAATGCCTCTAATTCTGAAGCATAATCTTCTAATAAGTCAAATATTTTCTGCACAACCACTTCATTCATTTTGAAGATCGAAGGTTTCTGAAAGAAAAAATTATGGAGTTTATTTTCAAAACGTCTCTTGTCCAAATGACATAAATGTTGGGAAATCAAGGAAAACCACTTGTCATACACTTCTTAATTTTCAATTATAGGGAAAATCTGCACCCATGAATATCTTAGAAATAGTACTAAAAATTTTGTTTACCAAGATTTTCCATTTTTGTAAAAAAAAAAAGAATTGGAAAAGATAAAATATATCCAATTTTTACTGTTAATTACTGTTTCTATACACTTATTTCTTTTGATAATAAATGATTTTATAGGCGTTCTGGATTCATTAAACATACTAGAAAATAATGAAATGAACTAAATCATGCCAATATCTCAATGTTACACTTTTGTGGACAAGGGACGTTTTGATAATAAGCTCCGATTGTAATGTTTCTTTCAGTAACCTATCGTGAATGCCAAACATAAATAGCATAAAAAGTATGTAATAAGCATGTAAAGGAGATCTAAACATATTTCCCATTGTATATTGTGCAAATTGAGGGTCCGAACCGCCACCCCCCCCCACCCCCCGATTCAACTCATAAATACGTTCCTGCACCGAACATCCTTTCTTCTTGGAGATACTGTCAGTTTCTGCTTCCCGAGGAAATGTATATTTTGCGACCATTTCTCTGGCATCTGTTGACTGACCACTCGTCCCTGTTTCCACCCCTACGGATCATAGTAAAGAATCTACAGATGATTTATTGTAAAACTAGATCAGTATAACATATATCTATCCATTTCTCATACATGTAGGCGGAAAAATGCATGTATTGCGCGATATCTTCTGTAACAACCTCTTGTTACATAGCAGGTGCGTAAATATGAAAGCGGAATTTATGTACAGAAAAGGCACAGTGATTGGATGACAATGCTAAGAACTATTTTATTCAAAGTATTCTCCATCGCTAGCGATACATTTCTGCCATCGTTCCGGCAATGTGTGGATGCCAGATCAAAAAAACTGTGCCTCTTGTCTGCAAACCAGTCATCAAACCATTTTCGTAAGATGTGAAGCGCTGGTCAACATGTGCGTGTCCCATGGATGCAAATAGCTGAAAATCGGAAGGCGCCAAGTCTGGTGAGTAAACCGCATGCGGAAGGATTTCCCAGCCAAACGTCGCAATCGTTTGATGTGTGGAAGGGTGCATTATCATGAAACACAATCACTTTATGTTGTCTTTGGCCATATTCTGCTCGTTTTTCACGCAAAGCTTGATACAAATCGATTATTTGTTGTCGGTAACGGTGGGTATTAACGGTCTTGCAAGGTTTCAGTAGTTCATAATAGATCACTCCCTTCTGATTCCACCAAACACAAATCATTGCCTTCCGTCCATACCGATTTGGTCTTGCAGTCGATGTCGCCGGTTCTCCTGGAGTTACCTATGATCTTTTACTTAGAATTCTCTAAATAGATCCACTTTTCGTCACCAGTCATAATTCGATGGAGAAATGATTTTCTTTTGTACCTGATGAGCAGAATTTCGCAATGGTGGTTTTTCGGTTTTCCTGCTGTCGTTCAGCCAATGCATGTGGAACCCATTTTCCCACCTTCTGAATTTTGCCCATGGCTTTTAAACGTATGGAAACTGCTTCTCGTGTCACATTTAATTGATCCGCGATTTATTGTTGCATTTGAGCGTCATCCTCATCCAACAAAGCTTGCAATTCGCTGTCTGCAAACTTTTTCGGTGGTCTTCCACGTTCTTCGTTTCTCACGTCAAAATTTCCACTTTTATACTTTTTAAACCACGCATAGCACTGTGACTTACCAAGAACATGATCACCGTAAGCTTCGACAAGCATGCCATGAGAATCTGCAGGAGTTTTCTTCAAATTGTAAAAAATCACTGATGTCCGCACATCGTAGTTTGTAGGTATAAATTGCGCCATGTTCAATGCTATTAAACACTACACTATGGCATGAAACTTGTCTGGTTGTGAGTTGCAAATCGTTATCAGCAGTCAAAACAAGCAAGTGGCGCCAAGCACGCAGTTTTACGGTAACCACAGTAACAGATAACGCCGTCTATGCACAAATTCCGGTTTCATATTTACACACCTGGT